>JAQFVV010007132.1:0-97852 GCA_028023455.1 Epiperipatus broadwayi
CTGATATTGAGAGAGACATTTTAAATGATGATGATTATAATATATAGTTGGGAAAAATGGCCATAATCAATACTGCATTAATATATTTAATAAATAGGTATTTAAAGCTAAAAGTGTTTAAAAGACAAGTAAAATTAAATGCATATATTTATTGTTGATAAAATAATATTATAAAAGAATATAAATATTTTAATTATTGTAAGTACTTAAATAGAAGATTAATATTTGATTTTAATAATATCGAATAATTATTTTAAAATCTATTATAATATCTTGTTTATTTAAAAATATTTATTTTAAAAAAATGCAATTGTTAGTTTATTTTTAGACTATGACAAGCGTTTCTTGTGTTGTAAAGAACAGATGTTAGTTAGATATACACACACATGCTTGGAAGTTATTTAGCAAAGTTGCAAAACTATTTTAAAAATTATGTTGTAAAATTTATAAATAATACGTGAGTTATCACGAGATAAAAATAAAGATATTCAATGTAAAATATTAAATCTGATTTTAAAATATTGTTTTAAAAATATGACGTATAAAAAAAGACTTAGTTTATTTAAAATAATGTTATAAAAGTTAAAATTAAAATCAAGTAAGTAAGAATATTTTAAAAAATGTTTAATAGATTTAAATAAACGATAAAGATTATTTTAGAAATTTAATAATGTAGTAAACATTAAATATTAAATAAGCCATTATTTATTTTAATTTTGTGTTGTTGGTAAATATGTAAATAAGCCAGCAAAGTTGATTGTTTAATCTACCAATCAAATGGGAAGTTTCTTCCGGTATAAAAGCTCAGTTCAATTGTTAGGAGGGGACTCTGTGATTGAATTTTTAAGTTAATTGTGTTATTAAAAAAATAGCTAAGTAAATTTTATAGACGCTTTTAAAATCATTTTTCAAAATTATAAGAGTGTCTTGTAAATAAGTTATAAAAGTTTTAAATGATAAACATGCAGTGTTAATTTAATTTTTCCCTATCATTCGTCTCTATTTAAGCTCAATTTACAAGCAAATAGTCATGGGAACATCATATACAGTGAAAATATATCGGAAACTTTACCCTAGAAATATGACAAACGCTGGATTAGTTCGGAAAATTACGAGATGGAGAAAAGTAATATTTTGGACAGTATATAATTTTAAAAGCTAATTACTATTGACTATTAGAAAATAGATATTTTAAAGAATAAAATACTTCTTATGAAGAAAGTATTTTTGCAAGCTATAAATTTAAATATATATCTTAAGTAAAGATATTAGAAATAAAAGTAGTTTTATAAATACTTGCCTTGTTAAGTCTTTATGTTTAAAAGACTGAATATTGATAATTTTGGAAGGCAAATAAATTGAAAATATAATTAGCTAAAAGTCTTAATATAATAAAAATTATTATATTGAAATAATTTAAACGCTGGTCGTTTTAGATGAAGAAGCTTATTCTTACCTGGATATTTTGTTAAGAAATGCGCAAGTAATATGTGGACGTCCCAGTCAATTTAAAATAATTAAATGATAATTTTTCATAAACTATAGACTAATTTAAAATAATAACTTTTGAATAATATTCTTTAAAGAACTAAATCAGGATCCTATAAACTATTTTAATTTTATTTTATTTCTTATGGAAGAATTAACTTTTATTTTATTAAAAAAGAACGTTTTCATTTTTCATAAACTTTTAAAAAACACGTGATGGACCGGAAAACGGAAATGGTGTTTTAGTGAATGTGTACCTAGGATTTAAGAACTATTATGGTGAAAAGAAGACATCGCTGGAGTTACGTAATATGAATTCTGTTTTATTTATCTAATATAAAATTTAAATATTATTAATCTATTAAAAATAAGATAGGTACATTTCTTAAAATAATAACTAAAAATAATATAATGATTAATTGCATAAGTTTATTTTATAATTAATATAACACAGAATATTTTAAAGAATGATCGTGAGTGTAAATGTGAATTATTTTATGAAGCTGTAATTCCGAAGAATATTGGAAGATGGACTGTACATTAAATCATTATTGATGGTAAAAATTGTATAATAATAATAATTTTTATGTATTTAATATGTTTTCTTTAGATCAACCAAATATTATGTTATTTTTTGAATGAATGTATAAATATTTTAAAAATACACACACATTATATTGGCAGTGACAGTTTTATTTAAATATGCATAATTTGAATTTATGATATAAATACGATGCAACATTACATAAGAAGCTTAGAAATAATTATATGATTCTTTCATAAATAAATTTTAATATTGTTATTTTATGTTATAGTATCAGAATTATATTTATTATTCATAAGTAATTATTTTATTGCAAGTTAGGAAGAGATTTTAAAGTCTATATTTTATTTTTGTTTTATTGGATAAATTAAGTTAAGTTTTATGTAGAAGTTTATATTTGGATTGAAGATTTACCAAATATAGATGATGAAGTATAAATAATTTGGATAATTAGTATTTATTTAAAGTTGAAGGTTGTTTTTCCGGAAATTTTAAATAAGTTTAAAGGATGTTTTGTAGATAGAAATTTATTAAGAAGGAGTAGAATAACACATAAAGTAAAGTAATAATTTCACATAGAAAAGAATCATAGAATTTATCTAATATAATACTTTATGAATTTGAAATTGATGAATAATTTAAATATTATTATTTTAACAGTACATATATGTAATGCATATTTGATAAAACATGTAGCATGAATTGCATTAAATGAAATATAAATTATAATCAGTTATTTTTATTACATTACAAAGATACATTAGTTTATACATATATGCTATTAAAGTAATGCTGATATTAAAGTGAACACATGTTAATACATTATGAAATGAATAACAATAATACTTAAATGATGTAGCAATTTAATTAGTAAAGTTTAATTGTTTACATATGCTACATAAATATTGTTTACATAAATTTTTCTGTATAATAATTGAAGTTCACTGATATTTATTTAAAGTCTAAGTTTTAAAAACATACTTCAATGTTATTAGTATAGCATTTTAAAGAATGTATAGATTATTTAGTAGGAGTATGAGCTAATAACAGTGTAAACATCTTGTATTATTATTTTCTTATTTTTATTTTCTTTTGTTTTTCTAATTTGAACTGTAAATATTGTAAATAAATTCTTAATCAAAGTTAATGTAAATAAATTTGTTTAATTTGTTTTAAAAGTGTGTCGAGTTCATTATTTTGCACCACAGCATTTGACAGCAGATAATTTGAATAAACATAATATTTGCACAATATGAATTTATTATTAGTATTAGAAATAAACATAATATTTTCTTGATATCATTTATAAGAGTTGATTGACATTAATATATTATATTACAATGGTCATAAGATGGTTATAATGCACAATATAAGAGTACAGTATTATTTATTGCCACAGATTATTAAATTATAAGATTTTGATCTATTCCAAAATTAAGATACCATATGAAAATAAAAGATATACACATGATTATTTATTTATTTAATAATTAATAATATAATAGAAATAGATAAGGTTGAGTTATACCCTAAAAGTAGTATTGTTCATTATAATTATTATTAGAATAAGTTAGGTGTATTTAGGTTTGATATAAAATCCCTTATCATACTTATTTACATGAGTTATTATTACTTTAAGATAATTAGAAGAGCCTGAGATTATTGAATTATATTTCCTTAATAAAAGTTGAGATTTATTTTATTATTATTAAAGATAATTTATTTTATTTAAAAGCCATAAGAATGCTGTAGATGTAGTAGTAAGATAATAAGGAGGTAATAGTATTCTTATGCCATTGAGACAATGTTTTGGAAGATATTGACTCAATGTAAATCTACTTACTACTTTGTAACTTTACTTCACAGTCTCATGATTTTAATAAATACTTATTTAATTAGTACATAATATAGAAGTATATTGATTTTGATAATTGATAATAAATTTAATTAGAATATGATAATATAAAAGTATATTAAAGATAAACATGCAAATTTTAACTGAGCATTATAATTTAATTGAGCTAGTTGTATTTCAAATTATATTATACATCGAGAAGTAAGGGTACAAAGGGTAAGAAGGATTTTGGCGCCCAAACGTTTTAGGCCTAGATATTTAGTTAGGGATTAGGATATATGTAATTTAGGGTTAGGATATGTTAGGAGAATAGAGTGATAGGTATAAATTAATTAATAAAAATAGTGTATGGGTAAAATGTATAATTTAGTAGTTGTAATTGATTAGATATTAATTATAAACTTTAAAGGAAAATCTTATTAGTAAAGTTATTATATTTTCGTGTGGTATCTATAATATAATTCTTGGAAATTAAATACTATGTTGATTTTAAGTTAATAAGTAAATAAATATGTAAATTATGGAAGTGTGGCAAACAACTATTTTGTGATATGACCATATCAATTCTTAAAATATTTAAAATGTATATCTCATATAATATATTATGTGCAAATTGTCTGTGGATCATAGGTGTAAAAATAAATGACATGACACAATTTTGTTATTTGAAGTTATACAATTATTTAATAATAAATAGTGTAGAGTTTTCAAAGATACTATTTTGTGATTAATTGTAAAAGTGAATTGAGTGGAGATGAGAAGGTTGATAGGGAATTATTTTAAAAAATATTGATAATAAAAACTGCATAATAATAGAATTGAATTTTAAAAATATAAAAATGAGTAATTGGGATAAAGATCTAGAAGTTGAAATGTCTGATTTTGTTGTTGAGGATAATAGTTGTATGGAGAGCAAAGAAATAGAGAAATTAGCAGATTCAGAAAGAATATTAGAAAATACTCAAAATATGGATAGCGAAATAGAGGAGGAGGAGGAGATAATTTTTAAAACTGTAGAAAAAGAAGCAGTGAAAACTGAGAAAGATGTAGAGAACTTATCCATGTCTGATTTTAAGAAATATTTTGAAGTAATAATTCAAGGTATGAGTTCAATGAAAAAAGAAGATAATGATTCTATTAGAGAAAGAAAGAAAGAAATGAAAGATATGAATATAAATATGAATATGAAATTTGATACTATTAAAGAGGAGAATAATTCTTTAAGAGAAGAAATGAAAGATATGAATATAAATATGAAAGAAATGAAAGAGGAGAGTAATTCTATTAAAGCAGAAATAAAGGATAATTCTGCAATTGTAATGAGTTTTAATAAAAAAATGGAAGATAGAATGGATAATATAGATATAAGATTTGATAAAAATGAAGAAGTGATTGAGTCTTTAAAATTAGAAATACTAAAAATTGATGATAGAAATCAAGAATTACTAGAAATAAAACTTCATGAATTTTCAGAAAGCACAATTAAAGGTCTAAGAGATCAAATAGCAGAATCTATTGATCAATGTAGAATCAATAATAATAATTTAACTTTAAAAATTGACGATTATAAATTAAAAGTAGATAGTGAGATTGGTGAGGTTAAGAAGCAAGTTAGTAATATTAATGAAGATATTAAAGATGTTAAGAATGCAATAGTTCAGACCAAAGGGAACATAAAAGATGAAATAGAGAAGGAGTTAGTAGAAAAATTTAAGGGTTTAGATGTCAAAAGAGTCGATGAAAATAAATATCGATCGAAAGTAGGAGAGAATATAAAGTGTATTCAAAAAGATATAAAAGATCATGTAGGTATGATAGAACAGAATAATGACAAGTATAAAGAAATTTTAGACAAGAATTTAGATGAGTTTAGAAAAGAACAGAAAGGATATGTTAAGCAAGTGCTTGAGCAAATGGACTTAGAAGGGAAATTTCAACAAGTATATGATCAGATAGAAATGAAAAGTATAAGTAATGCAAAGGCAGAAGTATTTAAAGGGAAAATAAGTAGTAAGGCATATAAGGACTATATTGATTCTTCACAAATAAATAATGTAGAATTATTTAAGCAAGGTAGTAATAGTAATAATCAGTCAGGAAATACTATTGTGAAGGAAATTGACAATAGACCGATTAGAGAAGTGATTAGTCATGAGGGAAGTGCGAATAATTCAATGGCTTTAAGGTTTATGAAGGTTAAACCATTTAAAGGGGAATACATGGAAAATCCCTCAGAGTTTTTAAACAATTTGGATGAATTGTTTTCAATATGTTCCTTGTCTGAAAAAGAAAAAGTGGCCGTGTGTAGCAATCATTTATATGGAGTTGCTAAAGATTGGTGGCAATCACTGTTTGAGAAGCCAATGACATATGGTGATTTCAAATGTTTTATTGTTGGGAGCTTTTGGAACTCCGACAAACAGGATTGCATTAGGTATCAAATTACCCAAGAGAAGTACCATGTTAGCAAAGGCAGCTACACCAGCTTTTTCAGAAGTCAAGCTGTTCGTCTGAAGACGTTGACTGCTTGTCCATTATCGGAAGGACAGATTGTCCGGATAGTAAGGCACAACCTACCTAAAAATGTGGAACAATTGTTAATAGCTGCTGACCGTGGGTCAATTGAAGAAGTCTCTGAAATATTGGATGCTCTGGAAGTAGCGGAGTTATCTATGGATAATAGGTTTAGGGTAAATAAGGATAGGAATAATTACCCATTAGCAAGTCTTAGTGTTAATACTGGGGTGAGATCTTCTGGAGGTTTTAAGAGAAGATTTGAGTATAAAGGTAGAGATAGGATGTCTCCATATTTTAAAAAAACTGTAAAATATGATACAAATAGGGATAGAAGTGATGATTCGCATAATCAACCTTCTACTAGTGGTGTGACCACAATTCTTAAGAGACCAGCTAATAAAACTAGTAATAAAAAGTTAAATTAGAAAGGTCTTTGTATGCTAGTTCCTCTTTGCAAGGACCCGGTGCTAACAAAATGGGGAACGATCAGATGTGGATGCTGAATACTTTAGATCTTGATATTGATTATTTAGAGCCCTTTACTATAGGTGAACCACCTATAACTTATCAGTGTCCCATTGTAATTTTGCATATAAATAATATTAGAGTTGAAGCATTAATTGACTCCGGAAGTCAAGCTTCCATATTATCAGAGTCAATGTATCAAAATCTGGTGAGTGTAGAAGGGGATATACCCTCATTGCCAGTAAAACAGATTCAGGTAACTTTAGCAAATGGAAAGAGGACAAAGTTATCAAATAAACAAGTCTGGATTACCTTCAAAATAAATAATACTGAATTTGGGCATGTTTTTCTTATTATGCCTGGATTAATACATGAAGCCATAATAGGAGCTGACTTCATGATTTTGAATAAATGTCAGATAGATTTTTATAATAGAATTTTTATTTGTAAGGAAGAAAGGCTTAATTTTGAATATGGTATGCATAACCTTTCTAGTCAATTATTATGTATACAGAACACATTAATTGATGCCAGCATAAAGGCTAAAATTGAACATGTTTATGCAATAAATTCTAAATTGGGTGAAAATTTATATCAATTGATGTATAATTATAAGAATATATTTTCTAAGATTCCTGGTATAATAAAGGGATATACCCATAGAATAAAATTGAAGAGTAATGATCTTTTCCATCAAAAGATGTACCCAATTCCTTACCAATATAAGGATGAGGTACAGAGTCAAATTGACAAAATGCTAGAGTGGGATATAATCAAGAAATGCCCTTCTCCTTACGTAAACCCATTGGTTATTGTGAAGAAGAAGGATGGCAGTATTAGAGTATGCTTGGATGCTCGTATGTTAAATAATGTAACTATACCAGAGCGTGACATTCCTCCACCTGTACATGAGCTCTTAACTAAATTTCACAAGAGGTCAATTTTCTCTACATTTGATCTGACAGCTAGTTATTGGCAAATACCACTGCATGAGAATGATCAGCAATATACAGCATTTAGATTTCAAGGCCAGTCGTATGTTTTCAGACGGATGCCTTTTGGTCTCATTAATAGTGGTGCTGGCTTGATCAGATGTTTAGACATGATTTTTTCGAAACAATTAAAAGAGAAAATCATCATGTATGTGGATGATATAGTTATTGCTTCTGATAATTTACATGAGCATATCCAACATTTAAAATTATTTTTTACTGAGTGTCAACTGCAGAATGTTAAAATTAATATGGAAAAATGTTCAATAGCAGCCAAAGAAATTACTTTTCTAGGTCATTTAATAAATGAGCATGGAATCCAGCCCCATCCTGAAAAGATTGCAGCTATTCAACGTTTTCCCATTCCAAAAACAGTAAAACAATTAAAATCATTTTTCGGATTATGTAACTATTATAATAGGTTCTATAAAAATTTCGCGGAAGATACTATAAATTTATCTAAGTTATTAAAGAAAGCTGAAAAATGGAAATGGACTGCTGAACATGACAATGAATTTAATATAATTAAAAGTAAATTTTTAAAACACGTAATTTTAATGTATCCTGACTTTAGTAAAACATTTTATGTGCAGACAGATAGTAGTTACTATGGTCTGGGAGTAGTGTTATATCAACTCGATGAGGATCAGGTACCTCATGTATTGTACTTCTTGAGCCGACATTTAAGAGGTGCTGAGTTGAATTACACTATTACTGAAAAGGAAACCCTAGCTGTTGTCTGGGCTTTTCAGAAATTACGCCAATTTTTATTGGGATCAGAAGTAATTGTGTTGACCGACCATAGAAGCTTGGAGTTTTTGAACAAAAGCTACCTCAGTAATGAGAGACTTGTTAGGTGGAGCTTGTATCTCCAGCAATTCAACTATAGAGTTATCTATATTGAAGGGAGACAGAATATCCCTGCTGATATTCTTAGCCGCCACCCTATTTGTCTGATGTCCCAACATCCTAATGCTCAAAATATAATTATTAGTAGTATGGATGTAGTCAGGGATGAATCTATAGTAGATGATTATAATAATCTCACTATGATTCAAGGTCAGGATCATAAATTAAATAGAATCATGACTATCTTAAATAATCATGACAATAAAAATAGTAAGAATAAGTCTATAAAAAGGATTTTTAGCAAGTATAAGATGTACCAGAATTTACTTATGTACAATTTAAATTCAAATCAGGGGGAATCATGGAGGATAGTTGTACCTGACTCCATGATTGACAAATTGATTATGTATGTACATTGTAGTTATGGTCACTATGGTGCACCAAAGATTATGTATGTATTAAAATCTATTTTTTATTGGGATAGAATGTATAAACGTGTCATAAGGAAAATTAAAACATGTTCTACTTGCTTGAAGTCTAAATATTGTAACAAATCATATGTTGGTATAATGCAGCCTATTATTCCAAATCAAGTTAATGAATTGTTGGCTATTGATTTTTATGGGCCTCTACCACCATTTAAACAACAGAAATTTATTTTAGTAGCTTATGATGTTTTCAGTAAGTTTGTAGCAGCATATCCTGTGCCTAAAACTAGTGCACATTTTGTCATAAAATGCATGTTGAATTATCAGTTTCCATTGGTGGGAAAACCAAAGATTATACTTACAGATCATGCTACTGCTTTTATATCGAATAGATGGAATGAGTGGATTCAAGATCAAAACCTCAAACATGTTATGAGCTCCATAAGAAACCCTCAATCTAATCCATGCGAACGTGTTATGCGGGAGCTTAGTCGATTATTTAGGGTGTATGTAGCTGATAATCATAAGAAATGGGTTCAAAAACTCCCTGAGGTAATTAACTATATTAATAGTACGTATAATGAGTCCACTGGTTTCACTCCTATTCGTTTGCATTATGGTAGACATGAGCCCTTATTAATTAAAACGCCTATACCCATTGTAAGAGAACAAATTGATAGGGATGAGGATAATAATCAAGCTAAAGTAAAGCTTCATATTATGGGTGCAAAAAGAGTAAAGAAAGCCCATAATAAACCACATCCATTTAAAATTAATGATTTAGTTCTGGTTAGAACACCCCATGTTAGCAACCTACAAAGAAATCAATTCAAAAAATTTCTTAGTCTATATGAAGGTCCATATAGAATATCTTGCAAAGTAGGGGAGAATGCATTTATGTTAACCACACCAGATGGGGAAAAAGGAACTTATAATGCAAGGAGTTTAATTCCATTTCCATCTGAAGTGTGAGTTACAATTTTAAGAAATGTATTGTGAACAAAGATTTTAATGTAATGTTTAAATATAGTGCTTCACATAAGGAAATAATTTATTATATATGATAAATTAGCAGAATAAATAAAGATTTAGCTGAAGAAGTTTACAAAATATGTATAATAAGATATTATTTATTGAGTTAATAAATAATAAGTTTGGGAGAAATAAATTTTGGTCAGAATGACTAAAATAAAAAGTGGAATTAGCTATTAAAGTAAATATTTTAAGCAAAAGTTGAGTAATAAAGATATAAAGTATAAAGACTCATATGTTTAAAGTATATGTAAGGAGATATTATGAAAGACTAATTTATAATATAATAGTGATCATGAAATTGATCAATTTTATGGGATAAAGTTGATCCTTTAAAATGAAAATGTATAGATTTATTAAGCAATGATCTATAAAATTGCTAATGAAACTAGCAATAAATTTGGAAGTAGAATACATAAAGTAATTTAAGATATAGTATTAACTATAGGAGTATGTATTTACAAGTTAGTTTATGTCAAAGGTGTATTTAAAGCAATTTAAATATTTGGTATGTTATAATAATATTAGGAAAATAAAAGTTACCTAATTAAGAGATGAGTAAAGAAAAGTGAAACTTATTTTATAAAGTAAAAGAAATTATTGTAGTTTTATTTAAAAGTGTTTTCTAATTAAGATTTAAGATGATGTTTCAATGCTTTATAAAATTTTATGTTAAAGTAATTTATTATAATATTTAATGATAAGAAAGATGAAAGTGATAAATGTGGATTAAAGAAGATGAAGATGGATGTTAAATTTAAAATTTTATCCGAAGGAGGGGAATATGTGCCCTTTTGTATGGGTCACCATTTGATTTTTGTGCTAATCTATTAAAAATTTTAAATTTAAGATATATTTGAATATGTGATGTTAATTTTGCTTATGGTAATATTTCAAAAGGTTTAATTAAAGCAATCTATGAGTATTTGATATGTGAAATTGTGCTGATATTGAGAGAGACATTTTAAATGATGATGATTATAATATATGGTTGGGAAAAATGGCCATAATCAATACTGCATTAATATATTTAATAAATAGGTATTTAAAGCTAAAAGTGTTTAAAAGACAAGTAAAATTAAATGCATATATTTATTGTTGATAAAATAATATTATAAAAGAATATAAATATTTTAATTATTGTAAGTACTTAAATAGAAGATTAATATTTGATTTTAATAATATCGAATAATTATTTTAAAATCTGTTATAATATCTTGTTTATTTAAAAATATTTATTTTAAAAAAATGCAATTGTTAGTTTATTTTTAGACTATGACAAGCGTTTCTTGTGTTGTAAAGAACAGATGTTAGTTAGATATGCACACACATGCTTGGAAGTTATTTAGTAAAGTTGCAAAACTATTTTAAAAATTATGTTGTAAAATTTATAAATAATACGTGAGTTATCACGAGATAAAAATAAAGATATTCAATGTGAAATATTAAATCTGATTTTAAAATATTGTTTTAAAAATATGACGTATAAAAAAAGACTTAGTTTATTTAAAATAATGTTATAAAAGTTAAAATTAAAATCAAGTAAGAGATATTTTTTTAAAAAAATGTTTAATAGATTTAAATAAATGATAAAGATTATTTTAGAAATTTAATAATGTAGTAAACATTAAATATTAAATAAGCCATTATTTATTTTAATTTTGTGTTGTTGGTAAATATGTAAATAAGCCAGCAAAGTTGATTGTTTAATCTACCAATCAAATGGGAAGTTTCTTCCGGTATAAAAGCTCAGTTCAATTGTTAGGAGAGGACTCTGTGATTGAATTTTCAAGTTAATTGTGTTATTAAAAAAATAGCTAAGTAAATTTTATAGACGCTTTTAAAATCATTTTTCAAAATTATAAGAGTGTCTTTGTAAATAAGTTATAGAAATTTTAAATGATAAACATGCAGTGTTAATTTAATTTTTCCCTATCATTCGTCTCTATTTAAGCTCAATTTGCAAGCAAATAGTCATGGAAACATCATATATAGTGAAAATATATCGGAAACTTTACCCTAGAAATATGACAAACGCTGGATTAGTTCGGAAAATTACGAGATGGAGAAAAGTAATATTTTGGACAGTATATAATTTTAAAAGCTAATTACTATTGACTATTAGAAAATAGATATTTTAAAGAATAAAATACTTCTTATGAAGAAAGTATTTTTGCAAGCTATAAATTTAAATATATATCTTAAGTAAAGATATTAGAAATAAAAGTAGTTTTATAAATACTTGCCTTGTTAAGTCTTTATGTTTAAAAGACTGAATATTGACAATTTTGGAAGGCAAATAAATTGAAAATATAATTAGCTAAAAGTCTTAATATAATAAAAATTATTATATTGAAATAATTTAAACGCTGGTCGTTTTAGATGAAGAAGCTTATTCTTACCTGGATATTTTGTTAAGAAATGCGCAAGTAATACGTGGACGTCCAAGTCAATTTAAAATAATTAAATGATAAATTTTCATAAACTATAGACTAAATTAAAATAATAACTTTTGAATAATATTCTTTAAAGAACTAAATCAGGATCCTATAAACTATTTTAATTTTATTTTGTTTTCTTTTGGAGAGAACTGATTATTTTTTTAAAAAGAACGTTTTCATTTTTCATAAACTTTTAAAAAACACGTGATGGACCGGAAAACGGAAATGGTGTTTTAGTGAATGTGTACCTAGGATTAAAGAACTATTATGGTGAAAAGAAGACATCGCTGGAGTTACGTAATATGAATTCTGTTTTATTTATCTAATATAAAATTTAAATATTATTAATCTATTAAAAATAAGATAGGTACATTTCTTAAAATAATAACTAAAAATAATATAATGATTAATTGCATAAGTTTATTTTATAATTAATATAACACAGAATATTTTAAAGAATGATCGTGAGTGTAAATGTGAATTATTTTATGAAGCTGTAATTCCGAAGAATATTGGAAGATGGACTGTACATTAAATCATTATTGATGGTAAAAATTGTATAATAATAATAATTTTTATGTATTTAATATGTTTTTCTTTAGATCAACCAAATATTATGTTATTTTTTTGAATGAATGTATAAATATTTTAAAAATACACACACATTATATTGGCAGTGACAGTTTTATTTAAATATGCATAATTTGAATTTATGATATAAATACGATGCAACATTACATAAGAAGCTTAGAAATAATTATATGATTCTTTCATAAATAAATTTTGATATTGTTATTTTATATTATAGTATCAGAATTATATTTATTATTCATAAGTAATTATTTTATTGCAAGTTAGGAAGAGATTTTAAAGTCTATATTTTATTTTTGTTTTATTGGATAAATTAAGTTAAGTTTTATGTAGAAGTTTATATTTGGATTGAAGATTTACCGAATATAGATGATGAAGTATAAATAGTTTGGATAATTAGTATTTATTTAAAGTTGAAGGTTGTTTTTCCGGAAATTTTTGAAATAAGTTTAAAGGATGTTTTGTAGATAGAAAATTTATTAGGAAGGAGTAGAATAACACATAAAGTAGAGTAATAATTTCACATAGAAAAGAATCATAGAATTTATCTAATATAATACTTTATGAATTTGAAATTGATGAATAATTTAAATATTATTATTTTAACAGTACATATATGTAATGCATATTTAATAAAACATGTAGCATGAATTGCATTAAATGAAATATAAATTATAATCAGTTATTTTTATTACATTACAAAGATACATTAGTTTATATATTATATGCTATTAAAGTAATGCTGATATTAAAGTGAACACATGTTAATACATTATGAAATGGATAACAATAATACTTAAATGATGTAGCAATTTAATTAGTAAAGTTTAATTGTTTACATATGCTACATAAATATTGTTTACATAAATTTTTCTGTATAATAATTGAAGTTCACTGATATTTATTTTAAAGTCTAAGTTTTAAAAACATACTTCAATGTTATTAGTATAGCATTTTAAAGAATGTATAGATTATTTAGTAGGAGTATGAGCTAATAACAGTGTAAACATTTTGTATTATTATTTTCTTATTTTTATTTTTCTTTGTTTTTCTAATTTGAACTGTAAATATTGTAAATAAATTCTTGATTAAAGTTAATGTAAATAAATTTGTTTAATTTGTTTTAAAAGTGTGTCGAGTTCATTATTTTGCACCACAGCATTTGACAGCAGATAATTTGAATAAACATAATATTTGCACAATATGAATTTATTATTAGTATTAGAAATAAACACAATATTTTCTTGATATCATTTATAAGAATTGATTGACATTAATATATTATATTACAATGGTCATAAGATGGTTATAATACACAATATAAGAGTACAATATTATTTATTGCCACAGATTATTAAATTATAAGATTTTGATCTATTCCAAAATTAAGATACCATATGAAAATAAAAGATATACACATGATTATTTATTTATTTAATAATTAATAATATAATAGAAATAGATAAGGTTGAGTTATACCCTAAAAGTAGTATTGTTCATTATAATTATTATTAGAATAAGTTAGGTGTATTTAGGTTTGATATAAAATCCCTTATCATACTTATTTACATGAGTTATTATTACTTTAAGATAATTAGAAGAGCCTGAGATTATTGAATTATATTTCCTTAATAAAAGTTGAGATTTATTTTATTATTATTAAAGATAATTTATTTTATTTGAAAGCCATAAGAATGCTATAGATGTAGTAGTAAGATAATAAGGAGGTTATAGTATTCTTATGCCATTGAGACAATGTCTTGGGAGATATTGACTCAATGTAAATCTACTTATTGCTTTGTAACTTTACTTCACAGTCTCATGATTTTGATAAATACTTATTTAATTAATACATAATAAAGAAGTATATTGATTTTAATAACTGATAATAAATTTAATTAGAATATGATAGTATAAAAGTATATCAAAGATAGATATGCAAATTTTTATTAAGCATAACAATTCAATTGAGCTAGTTGTATTTCAAACTATATTATGTATCGAGAAGTAAGGGTACAATATATATATATATAATAATAATAATAATACATAAAAATTCTTTTCGGCAAATATTGATTTTTGCTCTTTGCAATATGCTGGAATCATTTTACAATTTCAATCTACATTGCATATATAGAGATATCTATCTCTTTTATATAAAATGGACTAGAACCTATTATAACAATAATACAATAAGTACAAGGAAGAGAAAAAAACCCCTGTATAAATATATATATTATGTCATTTTCCATTTATTTATCATTATCCAAGTATTAGTTAAATTTATTTTATATATATTCATACAATTATGTCTGTTGTAATTAATATATTTCGTTTCATATATCTTCCTTCTATTAGGTTCTTTAACATAGTTTAAAGTTTTATATTTTTTACACAATCTATTTTAAATAATGGATATATATGGCAGATTTATGATTTCTATTAATTGCATTATTATGTTCTGCAATTTCATCTAATTGTTTCCCTGCATGTTCATAGTAAATCATACTGCAATTTCCACAAGTGACTTTATATATAATTCCTTTTTTTATATTTCAGTATCATTTCTTATTTTATAATTATTTATTAATTTGTTAACATTTTTACTATTTGACCATCTTATGTTAATGCTTTTATCTATATGATTTTTATTTTTTAGTAATGTATGATAAATTATTGCTGCTTTATAAAGATATAGTAGTAATTAAATATTGACTTGAATCATAAATTTGAAACTATAAATGCTTTCATGCTATGATTAAACTTTTTAGATTTTAAAAATATTTTTAAATTAATTTTTGAATAATTAATAAAATGAACTTTGTGTTGGTATTAGCCTACAGTGATAATTATTGATATCTTTTTACATTAAATTTAAAAAAAATTCCATATGTAACAAAACTCCATGTATAATTAATTGTCCTGTTAAAAGCAACTAGCACCAAAAGTAAAATTGAAATAAATAATTAAATGTTTATACTAACTAGATAAATTATGAAATTAATTAAAATGTTTTGAGATTTGATCCCCCAAAATATAATGTTTTAGATAAAAGAAATTATTTCCAAAATCAATTAAAATGTTTGTAAAAAAAAATACTAAGAATGACACTGGAGACCCTTTTGGCTGCTGAAAAAAGAATGTAACATGAAACAGCAGCAGAACTATCAATGGTCATTATGACCCAATGAATCTGTCACTGAAAGTGAAACTAACAAAAAGTTATGAAACTTGTGATACGTCTCATTAACCTTATTATTATTTTTGTATGCTATAAAAGTCACATATATACATAACTGGTGCAATTAAATTAACTATAATTGTTAAAATGTGTTATGCATAAACATATACATTATAGTTTGAACACTATTAGAGATTATATTACTACTGAAATAAATTTTATATATCTATATAATTATTAAAATTAGTTTGTGCATATTATCTCTTTCATTTACTTGAGTTGTTCATGCATTTATATTATTTGTGATTTATATATATTAAGCTAATGTTACTCCTGGATATTAGATTGATAAATAAAATCAATTGAAAGTTAAAGCATGCAAAATCATTTCAGTAATATTTACTTCAGATTAAGTTATTCTTATACTAAAACAAAGAAATATAGATTTTTTTAGTTCATATTTCATTGCTAATTGACAACACCAATTAGGAATCATTTAAATAAGAATAATACTGGTTATAATGCAAATAATATGCTCTAATGAATATAACGGAAAGGCAGAAATTAGTTAAGAATATCTATTTGGTCTATTAAGTGGTATTCACTGATTATTCGCACTTACAGAGTTAACTCATAAATGTGAGATAGACTAATTATATTCATTAAAGTTGAATGACATTTTCAATGTTTGATCTATCAACTACATAATAATTCACTTCAGAAAATATACTGATGAGATTGGTATGCTTTTCGTTATATATGTAATGAATTTTCAACTTAAAACTTTAATATGAATAAAAATATGATTATATAATTATTTCCATTATTATATATTGAGAAAGATATTGAAGTTACACATAACTCTTTTTATTGATTATTACACTACTACATTTCAAATATGTATAAAATTTATCAAATATAAAACAAAAATTAGTTTCTGCATATCAGTTAAGAATATGATTCTTAAAATAAACAATATATAATTATGTGATTTTAAATAAAATACATTATAGCTATTGAGGAAGAAGGTGGCATAATATTTTAAAGAATAATATTAATTACAAATAAAAATAATGTATATAGATATGTTAAGCAGATCCATTAACCCCAAAGCATTGATAATGAGCAATGAAATCTAGTGATTAGAAAACAATGACTAAACTATACAAAGTACTTCATAAGTGCTTTTTTTCTACTTTTTACAGAAAAAATATTCTATCACCTAGCCAAGTTCCATTGCAAAACAATAATACAAATATTGTGAAACACATAAATTTGACACTAATCTCACTTAAGAAGGTGATTCAAAAAATAGTGACTTTAGATCTAAAGAATAGTGGTAATGGGGGGAAAAAAAAGGACAGATAATATGTGAATTTCATCATCGTCATCATTGTTATAATAATAATAATTTTATTTATTTATTTGTTTTTATATATTTAATATACATTGAAATAGTGTTTGTGAATAAAAGAGGCAGAATAAATTAGTACACATTATCTTAAATTACATGTATGTAAAATATTAACAATAACAAAAAAAGCTACATATATATTAAATGCATACAAATACAATTTATAATATGGGAATTTTCAAATGATAATATATAAAAAATATAAAATAAACAGAAACAAAAAATCATATGTTTATATAAGGCTTTTTTTAAAAAGAACACTTTCCAATTTTGTCAACAGATATTTTAGTATCAGAAACAAATTTATTAAATAGATCTAAACAACAACACCCCCTTCGCCTTCTGCATCCAATTTTGTAATAATTTGATAATTTCAGTATACATAAAGAGGAACTTCTATTATCATAAAAGCTCTAACCTAATTAAATATGTCTCTATCAATAAAAATTTCATAAATTATTAGATATCCAAAATATTATCCAAAAGTAAACAAACAATACTTATTAAAAATATCCCTAACAGATTAATTTTTTTGGTTTTTTTTACATCCAAAAATGATACACAGAGCATAATCTTGCAATATTTGCAGTTATTATATAATTAGATGCATTTCCTCAAATAGAAATGCAATAAATCATGCAACCAATAAAATAAAATTCATATATATCTAAAATAATATTGTTTCTTGAAAATGAACACATATGAAAAACAATTCTGATGATGTAAGCAAGTTTGTAAAAAAGCCATATGATTGAACCATGACAAATTTTAATCTGACCAGACTTCCAATCATTGAACGTTAATTACATTTTTTATTTTGTTACAACAAGAAAAAATCAATTCTATGCGTTTAGTTTTACAATGTAAATACAATGAAAAAGAATAATCATATTTGTCATTTTCAAAGCAAATATCATTTCTTTAGTTTATACTTATTTAAACAAAGATGATTATCATTAAACCACATACTTAAAAAATTCAGATCTCTATTTATTAAAAACCCTAGATGATCATCACTTCCAGCAGAACTTACAATAGCTAAATTATCAGCAAAGCCAAAAATACCTGAGGGAAAAATGTAAGGAAAAGATATCATTTATATAAATAATAGAGGACCCAAAACAGAACTCTGAGAAACTCCAACATTATCAATAGCTGGATTACTTACTGATGAGCCAATATGAACTATTGAAATTATATTATATAAATGATTTTTCAACCAAATCTTATGATTTACTGTATCAAAAGCCTTAGAAATATCGATATATACTGATAAAGTTTTTAAGTCCCCCAATGCTTCAGTAATTTTAACATGATCATGGAGAACACATAACACCACCATTTGGTGCAAACCCATATTGAAATTTTGATAAAATATTACTTTTTATTAAAAATGACACCATCTTTGATTTCATTATTGACTTAAACACTTTTGAAAATAAAGACAACAAAGACATCACTCTATAATTTTCAATAATACTAAATTCTCCACCTTGGGAAACAGAAAATATCCATCAAACATCACATGATCACCATCTCTATACTAGCACATAATTTGTTGTAAACAAAGGCAAAACTCCCCATACAGTAGTGCCACCCTGTGCCAAACAGAGTAATCAATGGATGCCAGAAGGCTTGTGCATAAAATCCCTATCTAGTGCCTACTCATCCAATATCCCCAGACTAGTTTCTGGCTTGTGGCCATCATCAGTGAGGAGCCTTGGATCTGAGAGCACTGCACCTAGATCTTAGGATCTAATGCAACCCTCCAGCAGCTACCTTTTAACTCTACTTTACTACAAAACTATGAGAATGAAATTCAAAACATTGTTAATATCTTCAATCTAAGCTCAATAGCTTATAGTGTCATATGGGTCTGAACTCAATTCAGCACCCATACATTTTGGTGTCTTTGGCTCTTAAACAACCATAGCCACCACTATCCTATTAGGCAGGATTGGTGTTAATCCATCAAACATTACATGATCACCATCTCTATACTAGCACATAATTTGTTGTAAACAAAGGCAAAACTCCCCATACAGTAGTGCCACCCTGTGCCAAACAGAGTAATCAATGGATGCCAGAAGGCTTGTGCATAAAATCCCTATCTAGTGCCTACTCATCCAATATCCCCAGACTAGTTTCTGGCTTGTGGCCATCATCAGTGAGGAGCCTTGGATCTGAGCACTGCACTTAGATCTTAGGATCTAATGCAACCCTCCAGCAGCTACCTTTTAACTCTACTTTACTACAAAACTATGAGAATGAAATTCAAAACATTGTTAATATCTTCAATCTAAGCTCAATAGCTTATAGTGTCATATGGGTCTGAACTCAATTCAGCACCCATACATTTTGGTGTCTTTGGCTCTTAAACAACCATAGCCACCACTATCCTATTAGGCAGGATTGGTGTTAATCCATCAAACATTACATGATCACCATCTCTATACTAGCACATAATTTGTTGTAAACAAAGGCAAAACTCCCCATACAGTAGTGCCACCCTGTGCCAAACAGAGTAATCAATGGATGCCAGAAGGCTTGTGCATAAAATCCCTATCTAGTGCCTACTCATCCAATATCCCCAGACTAGTTTCTGGCTTGTGGCCATCATCAGTGAGGAGCCTTGGATCTGAGCACTGCACTTAGATCTTAGGATCTAATGCAACCCTCCAGCAGCTACCTTTTAACTCTACTTTACTACAAAACTATGAGAATGAAATTCAAAACATTGTTAATATCTTCAATCTAAGCTCAATAGCTTATAGTGTCATATGGGTCTGAACTCAATTCAGCACCCATACATTTTGGTGTCTTTGGCTCTTAAACAACCATAGCCACCCCTATCCTATTAGGCAGGATTGGTGTTAATCCATCGAACATCACATGATAACCATCTCTATACTAGCACATAATTTGTTGTAAACAAAGGCAAAACTCCCCATACAGTAGTGCCACCCTGTGCCAAACAGCCTTCTGGCATCCATTGATTACCCTGTTTGGCACAGTGTGGTACTACTGTATGGGGAGTTTTGCCTTTGTTTAAAACAGAAAATATCTGAATGTAATGAATAGTTAAACAAAAATAAAAATACAAAGATTAATATATTACTATTCTCTTTTAGCATTCAATTATCTGACCTATCAACAGTTTACAAATTACATATAGCCAAATCCACATTTGAATCTAATATCTAAGCATCAAAATGATGAGTGATACAGATATTATTTTTGTTTAATAGTAGTAAAGATTGAAAAAGCAGACCAATGCAAAAAAAAAAAATTAAAAATAGTTTTTTAGAAATATTTCTTTCTCTTGTTATGTGGAAGAATATCTAAATCTAAAATTTGATTAAAAACAATAGAATTCTAAGTAAAAATAAATATATAGGACCAATATGAATCTCAGAAATGCCTTCTAATATATGTTTTCTTGTAATATCAAATGAAAAAAAAATGTCTGTGGAGGAGGGATGGATGACTACAACCCACACCTAAAAACTATTCAAATGAAATTAGATACTGAAGATAGTAGTGGAAGAACTGCATAATACAAAACAAAATATACAACTACTGAAATTCTAGACTGTTTAGACTCAATGGCAGATATGGAATAACTTGAAATATAATTGTAAATGAAGAATTTTAAAAACTTGAAAACTCATGAAATAAAATCGAAGAACCAGCAAAAAAATTAAGCTATATAAAAAAATTTGTTGCAGTCCTATGCCCTATATGAGAAATTAAGAATATTACTGTTATCTCTATTCAAGAACAAATAATACATTTTTTTCTCCTATATATAATGCAATTCTTAGAGAAGGTTTAAGATTATTTAATTTTATTGTTTTAACAGTGAAATTACTCTTAGGGCCAAAATAAATAAGAACAATGCATAGAAGATTTTGATTATAACAATACTAGTGGCAAAAGTTTTGATCTTCTTCCAAATAATTCAGAAAGATTTTCATTTGATTAATAACATTTGAGACAATGGATGATAAGACAATTTGGAAAAAACTTTAAATAAAGATGAATTGTAATTAAATACTAATCAATTTGCTATAAATAATAATAATATTTTGTTAAGTATTTGAGAATAACTTGAAAAAGTGCTAGTGATTTTTTCTGGAAATCTACTTGGAGGTAAAAAAAAAATTTTTTTTAGAAATTACTTGTAGTTGACAAAGGTTCAGTAAGAGGATCACATTGTTTTTGCAATAGTCTTACTTACCATATTAGCTGTGAAAATTAACAAGGTACAAGTCAAACCTTGAAGGTTTTATTTATATAAAATTTGTTTTATTCACATGTAGCTAGCTATACATAGTATATTTTTGTGTTAGCTGATTCTGGGTCATACTAAGTATGGATACATGCAATATATTTTTTTTAAAAAAAGACTTCATACATATACCTAACTCATGTAATTGTTTATACACTCTGATATTACATTTTAAGCTGCTTATTTATTCATAATAATAATAAAACAGATTTATATACCAACTAAAATTTGATTCCCAATTTAGAACTGTCTGCGAGAGAGTGGATATATCAGTTAATTATTTTTAAAATCAAAAATTGATTTCAAAATTGATAGTAAATGCTTAAAAGTAGTTGACAATTTTTGATTCTTTGAATCATTCAAACAAAAACTTCAATAGTAGACTCATTACAAATCAACATTGAGTTGCAGTGAAAAACTTAGAAAACGTTTTTAGATTTAGAAGCATATGTTTAAAAACAAAGATCAGAAATGTTCACATTATGGTATTTCCAATGAATGTGAGTATAATATTAAAAAAAAGAGGAATACAAATATTAATGTTTTTGAAATGTAGTGAGCTAATGAAGACTTTTGACAATTCTATAGACAGCAAGAAAAAAAAAGTCAATATTTGATCAAATTGGACCTAGACTCTTGTTTGAAATACAAATGATAGGTTAAAATTGTCATATTTTGACTGTATCATGAAATGAATTAAGTCATTAGTAAAATACTTGCAAAGGATTATTCTGAAAAAAGAAAAGAATGCCCAGCAATAAGATGAATAAAACTTTATCATAACAATAATGAATGTGCCTTTGTATTGTTGAAAATGATAATCATATGATTACCAGGAGTTAATGTTATCTTAATGGCTAATGTAAAACTACTATGTAAGCTTAATAACAATTAATTACTTCACAACCTTTACAAATATATTTTTAAAAAAATTAATCTTGAGGATACTTTGAATAAAATAAGCAAAAAAAAAAAACAACACAAAAATATTATTTTTTTTCTCTAATAGGTAACACCATGACTCATTCAGTTCCTATTAGAATAAAAAAACCCATTCCAATAATTAAATTTACAATAAAAAGATTTGTGGATGCTAAGCATAACACAAGTAATAACATTCATATAATATAGATGGATGAAATATGAATCAAATTAATGCAAATAAAGTAGTAAGAACTCAAAAGCAATGAATATAATTTTACTATTAAATTACATTGGTACTTGAAAAAAAAAAAAAAAATAGCCGAATAAGTCCAGCAAATTAACTGCTGATTAAGTACTACTTATAAAATATAAAAGAATTCTTATTAGTAAATAATTATCGATATTTATTTATTTTTTTTAAAAAAAAAAATACATATGAACACAAAACTACACATTTACATAATCATTTTGTGTGTGTTTATATTTTAGTGATCTTTTATGGACCAACTAAGTCTGAATATGATACTATAATTCAAAAATCAGATTTTAAAAAAAAGTTTTTAATATATTTGCTATTTCCTTGTATTAATATCAATTTATTGATTAGACAAAAAACGGTCACTTTTAATCAGAAGTTAACTTATGGTTCAAATAATAAATGAGATGAAAGTCTAATAATTTTAATAAGCCTGAAAATAAGTTATCGCTATTATAAAATGTTGATAAACTTATTCATAATCCAATTAAATCCAAATACATTACTATAATTCATAAGTCAGATTCTTAAAGAATAATTTTTAATAAGCCAGCAAACAATTTCAATTTTTCATATTAATGGCAATTTACTGGCCAGGCTAAAGATGGCTATTTTCTTAATTGGAAAATAAACTAAACATGAATATTATGAAAGTGTAAACTTTTATAATATTAGTGATTTTTATAATTATCAATCATGCCAGCTTATAGTTTTGAATAACAAACCTACTAATAATTTTAATAAGACTATAAATAAATCATGACTATTAAATATATAATAGTGAGAAAAGACAGATAAAAATAGGCATCTTTTGTCTGACTAATAAACTAATAATAAAAGAAAGTGAGTATTGATACAAATTTATTAAAAATATGACTTGTGATTTATAATAATGTATTTGGATTTAGTTGGATTGTGAATAAATTTATATTCTCAAAAATATCTAAAAGTTGTGATTTATTTCTAGACATTAAAATAATTGGAATTTTTCTACATATATTGTAACCTCTAATATTAGATTTTGGATTGGAAGATTCCATAAGTAAGAGGTTAACTGTGTTTAAACAGAAATTGACGCGTGAAAGAAGCTAAAAAGCATTTCCTATTATGCTAGCATGTATTGAAAACACATTTGCATATGGTTGAGCCTTCATAAGATCCTAACCTGTGACATTAAAGAACATTTAATGCTGTAAAGATAAATATAGTACAAGAGATTTTATGTATATAAAATATTTAAGTGTAATATTAGATGAATCAATAGTGTATTAGCATAACCTGAATTTAAATTATATTAAGATGATGATTAAAGAAAATAATATCATATAATTTAAAATAACAACAATGTTTATTTCATGTAAATAACAATAAAAAAAACAACAACAACCAAAATATAGCAATATCATAATACTAATTATCATTCTATAATAGCAAATATTAAAACTGAATGTATATTGCTTCTTTGGAAATGTTTGTTGTGAATGGTGTATAGAATCATGATATGTGTGTGCCAACACAACATATATGTTGGAAGAGATTGACGGCAGTTGATTTTAGTATACTTTTACTTTTGAACCTATAATTGGGAAAAATATCTTAAAATTATAAATTTAATACTAAAACATTAGTCAATTTAAAAGCAGGTAATGAAATATAACTTAATATTTATATTTCATTATTTAAAATAATGGTTAAGAACACAATCACTCTCCAACAACAAAGATTTAATATGTATACACTCTTACTTATGTTTAAATATCGAATATAAACTATACCACTTGGGTTTCCATCAGAGCTATATAGTCATATCTGGCACATTTATTACTTCGATAATTTATTTTACAGATTAATTAAAAAACCCAAAATAACTAACATACTGTTCATATAAAGTTTATATGGCACTCAAATATAAAATATTCTCCAATTTGTAAAATAATAAGACTCTTGTATAACAGCAAATTTAATTACCTTTGGCACTATTATCCAAGTTTAATGACAATCAAGATAATTCCAATCAAATTAATCCATCATGAAAAATCTTTATCTCTAATGTAAAATGTATATTTTAAAATCTCTGTAATCTATTTTAATTCTTTTGTTGATTGCATATAAAAACAAAATAAAATCTTCAAGTGAAACATTAACAAAACAAGTGTATCGATCACTTTATTGCATTTGTTCCTATAATGATATAAAGAAGTTATTTCAATTGTTTCTTTTGACTACTAATATATTATTTATTTTCATATATGAGGCATTTCCATAATCATTCAACTTGAAGAACTACAATTTAGCAAGACAATCCTTTAGGCGAATTTAGTAGGATATTCTAGAATATCAATATTATAAACAATGCACTGTTTTTTTCCTTTAATTTAGCATATATCCATTGATGTTATTAAAACAAATGGAGACCTGACCCTGTCTTGGACAGACTCCATGGTAATGTTTTCTACTCAGCCATCATCATATACATAAGTCTAATGTGGCGATTTTTTTAAGAAAAACATGACTGAACCTTGATTGCACTGAAAATTTTAATGATTCTTTTCCATTTTAAAATCGCCAGTATTTATCAGTTTTTTGAGATAATGTCATATTTTTGCACAATGCATCTTGCTTTATGGGGCATTTCCATAGTACCATAAATAATCAGGTGAGAATACTCATTTTTGAAAATACAAAATAAGAAAATAAAATGTTTTACATCAACTTATTATAAACAAATAAATGAAATGCATTTATTTATTCATTTACAAACTTTATTAGAGTAATAAACTCCATCAATAAATATTATTAACATAATAAAGTTTCACAAATATTTTAGCATCAATAAATTTCATTAGGTTTTGTGATCTGTTATTTTAAAAACATTTTCTGAATCTAGACATTTAATTATCTGATGTTTTAATGAATTGTTTTGTTAGTCTTTCTAACACACTTTTCTAATTTTATGATTATTATTTATACATGTGAACACACATTTATATGTAAATGCAATAAATTTTTTATATATTTTTAATTACTAGCACTTCGTTGAATTAATAGACAGTTTACTTATTTCGAACTTGTTATAAATATTACCCATTTAATAAGGTTTGACTACCTATGGCCTCATTTGCTGTTTATTCAATAAACACTATTCTGTGTATACCTGGGTTTATAGCCATTGCAAAACAATTCATTAATCGTTTTTAAATTGTTATAAAGAAAATGTGCATTTGTTTACAGGCGCTATCTGATTTCAATCTCATTACCTTTTACCCTTAATAATATTTGAAATCTTAATATAAAAAAAAAAAAGATTAACCCATTACATATTGACTTTATGATAGTTTACCTTTGGTTTTAAACCTATCACTTGATTTACTTATCTACTATAAAATATACAGACAAGAAAATTTTTTAACAGTTCATAACTTTATAGAACATGATAGTATTTGTACCAAAAATATAATGCTACATATATATTTTATATATTTAGACCTTATGTTAGTTGGTAATAATGTAACTATATATATGTTTAATATCAGAAGGTATGAGATCTCTCTTTAGTATTTTAATGAGAATAAGAAATAACTTTTTAAAAAAAAACAAATGATATTTATTAGCTGACAATGTATACCATTTACAATGTATATACATACATAGTAAAGATAAAGTTCTTTTTTGCATAGGTTTAAATTTTAATAATTTTGGATGAAATTACCACTGATAAGTTTAACAACAACAATAAAATAGTTATTTTTATCTGAATTTGATTAAATCAATCACTTGGCTATTTTGTTTATATAAGATGACCTCAGTAAACTATACCATTATTGCATTGTGTTAGAATTGGTGAGAATTCAAAAAATAAGTTTTTGAATGAACTTAATTTCAGAATTACGATGCAATTAGCAAAATCCCTATGAACTGAACTGAATGAAATATTAATATTTAACCTAAATTTAATGGCTTCAAGGCAATTATTTTCTCAGTTCATAATAGTTTTCTTTATATGATCCAATATTTAAATTTTATTTTCCTACCATTTCATTTTTCTTTATGCAATGTGTTCATTCTTTCCTGTGTCTTCTAATTTTCCATTTTTTTGTTGACAACTACTCCATTATTGGTCTTGGGATTCTATCATCATCCATTGTTTGATAAAAGTTATATCAGATTATTTTATCATTATTTAAACTAATACTATTCATTGTGCATCTCTGTCACTTAAGATCCATTCCAATTTTGTGATACTCTCATATTTCAAATTGCACTTAATGCTGTATTTTATTTTCATTTAAAAGTTTATAAAATCAAAATTGAAACATCAGATCTATTCAATATGACTTTGAAAATACATTTCAAAAGATGTATCACATAAGTTTCAAAATCATTTTAAAATCTAAAAAAAAGTCTTGATATTATATGTAAAAAATAAATAAATCCAATAATCCAACACAGATATAAAAAAACAAACAAACAATAAAACTACCAACCTTTTTACTGTCTGCATCATCTGTTTCCATTGGTGTTTCTACTTCAGATCCTTCAACAATGCAAGCATTATTACCTGAAGAAAGAGCAGCTGACTGCTGTAAAGACATTTGCATAGCATAAGCAATCTGCTCTTCTTCTGTCATGACAGCAAAATCTAGTACAGGAGTGGAATCCATAGCAGCAACATCTTGCTGCATGGACATGGCTAATGCTTGTTCCAAAAGAGCTTCTTCACAGGTACCTTAAAATAAAATACAAGTTGTAAAGATTGTTTATTAAATATATAATTTTAATGAATAAATTACAAAGTAAACTTGTAATAGTTTATTACTGAACTTGTCTTCAAGCAGATAGCATACACTAATTATTAATTAATATAATTTCCAATTGTTAAATTTAATAAACCTTATTAGCAATGAATATATATATATATTTTCTTTTTCTAAATAGAGTTGAAAATCATCATCATTTTCAGCCATTATTGATTCACTGCATGAAGAAGGGCTCTCTAAGTTCAATCCATCTTCTCCGATCTCTAACCTCTCTTGTTCATATCATACCTGCACATTTCATTAATCCATCTCATATTTAGTCTCTTTCTAGGTCTCTTACAATCTCTTGGAATTCCATTTAAGATTTCAATTGTCCATCTATTATCATCTTTTCTATCAATATGTCCAGCCCAACTCCAATTGTCAGTAAAACATGTTTGTTCTCTTACCTATGTATTTCTTTTCGATCTCTTCTTGTTACTCCTAACATGCATCTATCCATACCTCTTTAAATGGTCTGAAGTCTCTGTATTGCTCTTCTGTTAAGCATCTAAGCTTCAAAACCATATGTAAGAACTGATAAAATACATTTATTAAAAACCTTCCTTTTCAAACACATAGACTATTTCCTTTTAATATTGTTATTTTTACCAAAAGCACTCCCAAGTTTAATTATATGATTAATTTTATCCATGATGTTTTCATCTGTCATAATAATCTGTCCAAGGTATTGTAATTATTAACTTCTTCTAACTCATCATTATCAGTCTTTTTTTCTTTTAAAAAATCTATTAAACATTTCCTGAACTACTAAGTATTATTTGCACAAACAACTATATCATTTGCAAAATCTAAATGACTTAAATAATCTTCATATACTTTTACTCCCTTAGTTTCCCATTTTAATCTACAAATTATTTTTTGTAAAACTGCTGTAAAAAGTTTTGGAAGTATAGAGTCACCCTGTCATACACCTATCTCAATGTTAATCTTTTAGTATGTAATCTAATTGTTGCTCTTGCATTTTTATAAATATTCTTAAAAATATGACAATATTCTGGGTCTATATTTTGATGATCCAATATTTTAATTATTGAAAAAATGCTTATAGAATCAAATGCTTTTTAATAATCTACAAATAAAATAAAATGGTATATTTTAAGAGAAAAAAAAAACTGCCAAACTGCAATCAAACTAGATCAAGTGTACTGCATAAAGCTTTTATATTCACAGCAAATCCAAAAATATATAAATTATTTTTACTATCTAACTGAATATAGTTAATTCTTCAAGATGCTTTCTTTGTTTAAATTGACTCTTTAAATATTTAATTATCAACTGGCAATCGTTTATTGTTTATAGAGCTTTTTCTCTTTCTTATAGAACATAAAATAATTTCCTTAGCATATTTATAGTTATAAATGTATTAATGATTATAATGAAATTAATAATTACATAACATTATCAAGAATTGACAAATAAGTTAAATTTTTGTTTTCCCCCAAGACTATTGCATATTTATAAAGGACTTATAGTTAGCCTGCCCATCTGCCAATCTTGTGGATAAAATATAAATTTAGTTACAAGCAGGTTTGATTTAAGGTAACCAGTTCATAGCCAACCAAGTTATTTTATTATTTTAACTGGAGAATTATCAAGATAATTTAGCTGTTATAAAAACTTTTCAGTTGTCTGATTGCAAGAAAATGTTTTATACATAAACCACCGTCAAATATTAAAATAAAATGAAAGCAAATCACTCTCTTTTTCAAAAATAAATGAAGAGACAACAATCTAATTCTCAGTAAAAACATAAGCCATGAAAGAGAAAAGTTCTACATATTTAACTGGACATTATCTCTTGTGATATCCTGTGATATTACATTATTTGAAATCACTTCTTGTATTAAGGTCCAAATTATGTAAAGCAGAATCAGAGGAATCAACAACAACAACAAAAAAAGCCACACAAACACATAAAGCTATCTGAATATTTTCAAAATAAATCAAATTTTAAGAATGATATTAACAGTTGGAAGAAAAGAAATTTAATTTCAGTAATTATGAAAAAAAAATGAAAAAATATCTACAAGACTACAATTTTACTATGATAAATTATAAAACAGTATTCATAAAAATATCCAAAGATGCATTCAATTCCAGTTAATAAAAAGTTTATTTAATAAGAAGACTAAGAAAATTGGAATTAAAAAAAATTGAATAAACAAATTTCAATACCTTGGTTTTATAGATCATCCATAGAAATACATAACCTAGGCAGAATATCTCTACCATTTATAAATATAGTGCATCAATAAAAGTTTTAATTTACTAGTAACTATTACTCATTTTAGTTTTACTGAATGTATGAAATACATTTAAAGTTCAGCCTTTCAAGATATTGTGCATGCACTTTTTACGAGTGTTAATAATAAATGAATACTCCCATTCCCAACACGTGATATAGTATTTATGAAAGAATAAAATGAATCCACTTATTCTTTCCAACCCAAATGCTTATATATGGGCAAATCTTAAGTACTGGAAATGAAAGCATGAGGATAAACCACTCACTTTAAACTACTGATATCTGAATGAATGACGCTTTCATTTCCAGTACTTAAGATTTGCCCATATATAAGCATTTGGATTGGAAAGAATATGTGGATTCATTTTATTCTTTCATAAATACTATATCTCGTGTTGGGAATGAAAGTATTCATTTATTATTAAAAATCGCATGCACAATAGCTTGAAAGGCTGATCTTTACGTGTATTACAATTATAAACATAACGCTATATAAAATAAATGCTTATTTACATATGAATGTATGAAAGTAAAAGCTGCTATAGGACTTTTAATTTATAATAGGTGAAGCTCAGTTCTACTTAAATAAAAACATTTAAAAACTTTATTTTCAGTGTTAATTCTGTTTTCACTCTTTAGATTCATATTTCACTGATTAACACTTTATTGTCATATAATTTATCTTGCATATAGATAGTTAAAAATATTTGTAATATGATTTTATTTTTGTAAACTATATTAGAGATATTTTATCATTTATTATTTTTACATGGCAATGACAAAAAAAAACACACACACACACACAAAACAAACTTTAAATATTATCATTTACTAATTAAAATTTTCTAATAAAATGTTCCAAATTTCTTATTCTAATTCATAATTGGGCAAAATCACTAAGCTATAAAAGAAAGTTGTGAATTTTCTTTTGCCCAACAGGCATGTAATAAAATATAAATAAATGACTTTAAAAAAGAAAAAAAAAAGATTTTATCCAAGATTTTTCAAATATTTCATACTTAGTATTAAGATAAAATCCAAAACAGGCTTATTATATATATACTCGTATCAATGTATGTAATATATAGGGTATATGCACCCAGACTTTCACATGACCCACCACTCTCTATTCTATCCCATAACACTTATACACTTGAACACATATATGTTGAAAAGATAAATAATCATCTAGTGGGTCATGTGAAAGTCTGTACACATATACCCTATATATTACATATATTAATACAGGTATATAATAAGTCTATATTTCAGTTATTACATAGTAGAGATGTCTGCCCATCCCTCATATATGTATTAAATGGATTATGTCCTGTACATGAGGGATCAGATTGACTTTAGGTCAACATGAGTGTGATGAGAATGTTGACCTCAGGGTGGCCTTTGAGCGTTCCATCATCAGATTTTCAATTGGATGGACAGTTGAAGAGTTGGAGTGTGGAATGGATTGAAGCCTGTCCATTAAAGTATGAAGATTGTCTATCTTAATATATATCTGAGCATTTATTGCATATATGTGTAGAGATGATAATCTGGACCAAGTGATGATTGCTGGTTTAGCATGAAATATGGATATTGGTGATTATTTATCTTTTCAACATATATGTGTTCAAGTGTATCAGTGTTATGAGATGGAGTCATGTGAAAATCTGTGTGCATATATCCTATATATTACATAATGTCAGATGGTAAAATTATTCAAATCTTATTAAAGAAACAGTAAATCTTGATATTTATTATTATTAATGAATGTCAATATGTGAAAAAAATTATAAAAAGTGACAACATAAATAATCTGAATTCCAAAAAAAAAAAAAGTAAGCATCACATGATTCTCCTAATTTGCATTTAATATAGTAAAATATTCTACTCTAAAGTTGTCTATGTAAGTAAAATAAATACACAAGCCAAAATTTCAAGTTGATAGCATTCTATTTTCTGTATTTCATTGTTTTATAGTGCAAATTAAAAAAAAAAAAAAAGGATTATAATTATCATGAGTAAAAAAAGAATTAAATAATTCCTTTATTTGAATGTAAAGGATTTCTAACATTTACAAAAAAAAAAAAATTCTATTTTTTTTAATCAGTTAATATTTTGATATAATTTTATATAAATATTTTTGATGGATAAGAATATTTTGGTTAATAAAATTCACTTTTTTTAAAAAAAAAAAAAAAGATAGGTCAATAGAGATTAAAAATATTTATTATAAGAATTAGCAAGTGGATTAATCTATGCATTGCATCATGTAATAAAATCATTGTATTTTGCAAATAAATTAGTCCAAGAATTCTTGTGCATTGGTGATATCACTTCCTTTCATTATAATACTTGGATACAAATGAAGTGTGACAAAAACAAAAAGCAGTTCAATGTATTTCTTCTATTACTTTGTTAAAATAACATGAAAAATATATATGCAATTTTCACTCTGACATCTTCAAATTTCAAAATAAAGATGAAATGCAAAATAAAACATAGAAAAAAAAATTAGGCTTCAAAAAATCATAAAAGAAAATCTTAGAATAGCGCAAGACTGAATGTGTGAAATAAATACTGATACAAAATTTGAAATGAAAATTTGTGACAGTAGTAGAAAACAAATAAGACACTACACACATCAGACTATTCAAAGAAGTGAACCATGTTTTAGTGCAAAAGCAAAGATTCTTAAAATTTAAATATAGGGTAATTAATTAAAAAAACCTTAATTGAACAGAAAATCAATACTAGACAGTGCATGCAAAGTAAAAGATATTGCATAAAAATAAAGGTATTTTAGAGCTGCAATGTAGGGGAGATAGGAGGTCTTTTCACACCCACAATAAATGTGTAATATCGCAATGACGTCAAATTGAAAGGGAATAAACCCTGTAAGTATATGTATGGAAACATGTTTTTATCTTCAATGCGATCTTTTTTTTTTTTTTTTTTGTAACACGTTGACATTTTCAGTTATTGTCCAGATTTCTTTCTGCCATACTTAAAGATATAAAAGAAATGGTTCTGCCAGGATAAAAACCTAATAAAAGTTTCATAATTAATATGGTTTTTGTTCTTTTTTTTTTGGTTTAAGTTGTTTACAAAAAAAATACATTTATTAGCATTTCTGATGAAAATCCCAACATACTCTGCAATCACGTGCTACATTTTCAGAGGAAAATTTTTTAGTAGAGATCTCCATTTTCTGTGGTAATATTAAATGTTTTGTTTCAAGGTGACAATTTATGTTATATATTACACGGTAAATATCATATGAGTATATTTAAAGTGTTTTTTATAAATATTATTTAAAAACCAAAGTCATTTACTGTTTATTTAGTAACAAGTTTTTTTATGTAATGCGTCATTTCAGTATGATCACAAATCACTTTTTTTTTTGATTGAGAATGTCGTTTTTAAAAGTTGTTAGTGTAAAAATCATATGTAATAGTTAATATCTATTTATAAATATTATTTAAAATCCAAAATCATACAGTCTGTTTAATGCTTAATGCATATTTAAATGTGACAATTTTTTTGTGTAATGCTGTCATTTCATTAAGATTGCCAATCACTTTTTTTTTTTTTTTGATTTCAAATGTCATTCTTAAAAGATGTTAGTGTCCAAATCATACATATTTGAATGTCTCATTATTTAAAAACCAAAATCATTTACTGTTTGTTTAGTGCGTATTTAAACTAACAATTTTTTTTGTGTAATGCTGTCATTTCATTAAGATTGCAAATTACTTTTTTTTTTTTTTTGACTTCAAATGTCGTTCTTAAAAGTTGTTAGTGTCTGAGTCGTACATATTTGAATGCCTTGTTCAAAATCATACATTTCTTATTGAAAATGATAAATACATTTATTATGTTTCCTTTAGATCTGCAACATGGAGTATGTATTAGACCTACTACACCCATTCCACATTTGTATTACCCCCTCCCCCGATAACTTTGTAAATCTTGCCAAAATATCATGTACAAGATCCGCGTACATGTATTTTTTTTGCCAAAAAAAGTTGTGTAAAAGATCCGTGTATATATTATTTTATCAGATCCCAAGACTACAAAGTTGTCAGCAGATTGATACAAATGTGACCAGGTACAGTAGATCTAATACATACTCCGTGTTGAAGCTCTAATACCAAAGTACCAAAATAAGTATAGAAATACCTTTTAAAGAAATTGTCTGAGGGAACAGTGAACAACACATTAATACAGATTCACAACTAATTTCTTAACTGGAAAATTTTTTAGGTGTGCTGAATTTGTTTATGCGTACAACTCATCAGAATGCCCAGTTGATTATTAGTGATACTAAATTAAATGATTTAAATCTGATTAGTAGATCAAAGTTGACTAATTATAAGAAAATGTTTCAACAAAAGTAAAATATTCCTTAAATCAAAATATCATGTGCTATGGAATTAACTCCCTAAATAGGATACTAGCCAATAATAAAACACCTGATAAATTTCTGGATGTCTATTAATATTGACAAAAATTAGAAAGACTGAAGCAAATATTGTTTTTAGACTTTTTAAAGAATAATTAATTTATTATATAAAATGAAATTACAATCAAGCAACTGTATAGTCTGTTGCAAATTATGACAAAAAAACAGGGTTGTGTTTATTTCAGAATGTTTAAAGCATGATACTGTATTTTTTTTTTTAAAAAAAAAATTATTTTCTTTTGTTTGATGTAATTCTTTCACTTAAAAAGACATTACTTTTTTTCAAGGTCAACTACTCATTATATATATATTTTCAAATATATGTAATCATAACAGGATTTAGATATAAATACCACTGACATTTTAATACAATCTCCCATGGTAAAAATATATAATGTTGGTTTAGGAAAAATAATCAAACAAAACCAAGGTGAACTTTCAAAGACATTATGCTGATAAAACCCTGATCTACTTACATTGTTTTAATGGACTTCAAGCTAATATTTACCTAATATTGTTCTTTTTCTTGCACAAATGATGAACCAAAAGAAAAGGAAAACTCTTTAAAATGCATTTTCAACAAGAAAATATGACTCTTGGCACACAAAAATTTCATATATTTATTAATGTTTCAATAAGAAAAATCCTAACAAAGTTGTAATGATTTTCTGAATAAACTTAAAAATAAATGTTTTGAAAAAAAAAAACCCCTTCAGAACATAGGTGAAATATTAAGATGTGCTGTTTGTAAATATTATTGATAATAGTTAGTATATTATGCATTTTCACATTGTAACAGCAAAAAAGACATTGATATTTCAATATTCTCTGGATCTTAAAACTACAAAATGAAGTTTTTATGAGAAATTCTAGTCAAATGAAATGTCTGGTATGATACAATATCACTATAAAAAATTGGAATAGAAATAAAAATTTGAAAAAGGAAGATCTCAATCAGAACCCAATTTAAAGGTTTATATTTATGTTGCCAAAATATTGAAGAATACATATGATTTTTTCCTTAAAGTTTGAATACACAATCTCAAAATTTGCATTTCTTTAATCTGTCATATTATATACCTATGACTAGAATAGCAAAGATAATATATTCCCCAAAATTCATTGAAATAAAATATCTCACTTCAATAATAAGCAATTCTAATGGTTTTATGTGGTAAAAAATTTGTTTTTCTCAGATTCAAAACATAATATAAACTTTGAATATTGTATAAAAAAAATTTACAATTTATTAACGTATAAATCTTTTATTAAGTGAATAAACAAACAGAACAACTAATCTGTATGCGTATATACTGTTTACTATTAAACACTATATGTGATCAAAGTTTTTTTTTTTAAATTACGAAAAAATTAAAACTAAATTTTTGGAGTGATTATGATAAAAAGTATTTGGATCAATCAAAAATTCTAGTTTTATAAGGATAATGAATGAAAATTAGTTAAATAAATCACATTTTAGTTAATGTGCACATTTTAAAATTTATTTTTAATGTTCCTTATTACTAATTGTAATCAGATTTTTTTTAAAAAATTATATAACAAATATCTTATAAAAAAACATTGCAGTAGTTAATAAAATGGCAAACATTTTTTGATAACTACAGCAAATAGTGACTTGTTTATTGAAGTTATGAGTATAATTTGATGATGATCCTTGTATAAAGATTTATTATGACAGAGGAAAAAATGTGTTACAATCTAAAACAATAATCTGTAGTTATTAAATTTTTTTTATCGGAAATCAGCAGCAATTCAATTTATATGTGCCACAGTTTTGAATGTACTCATTTGACAATATCAGTTAAATATTCAATTATAATGATGAAGACATATGAAAGGGATGACCTGGTCTAATTGAAGATAGTTATTTCAACCATAAATGCATTCTTGGGATCATTTTCTTTTTTCAAACATTTTTATTCACACAATTTAAATGTGCCTAGAAACAGTTTTAGCTAAAATTTCTATTAGAATATTTAAAAATTTAACATTTTTAACACTTCCCAATATCTAAAATAGGGGCAACTTTTTAGGAAACATTATTTTGAAATGAAAAAAAAAAAGGCTGGATAAAACTAATAATCTTTTAAAGAATTACTCTAAGTCATTGTTACTTTGACATACTAATCAATCCTGACATTATAACTTCTTATTTTTTAAAAACTCTTGATTGATGATAGAAGCTAATCTAATTAGTTCCTATTCTTAAATTTAATAACATTGGCATTATAAATTATGTTGAAATAAGTTATTCATTTGAATAGATGAATATCCCTCAAAGAAATTTCTTTTGCAGACACATACAAAACAGTTGTAAATTAACTTGAAAAAAAAACCATCATTTACATGAAACAATAACCAATTCATCAAAAAGATTTGTATAATAAAATTAAGCATAACTACAAAAAGCATTTAAAATAAGATATATTTATATTATAGCATTATAGTATTCCTTTGATTCAACTAATCTTTTTTACATTTGAAATATATTAAGCATATAACCATTTAAATTTAAAATTTATAATCAGATTCTATTGTATATAGAAAACTGGAGTGGTGTGTGTTGGGGGGGGGGTAAATAGATTCTGAAGTAAAATATGACAAATTATATAACTATTTAAAAGTTTTCATTTTCCACTTTGTAATTTCTCTATATCCATTTCAGTGCAACTATTTCATAAAAATTTTTTAATATACTTTTGACTAAAAAAAAAAAAATATGGCAGACTTCAACGCAATTATGATAATTCTTTAATTTACTTCTACTAAGTTAAAAAAAAAAAAACTCAGTACGGAAAATTGTAATCATTAAATAAAATCACATGATTATTTTTTTAAAAAATAAATCTATTGTTAGACTTCATGCAGACATTTTTTTAAATTAAAGGTCAAAATAAAATATACTCTTAATTTCTCCCAAGAAAATATATTTTCTTAATTTATTAAAAATAAATTATTATTCAATAATTAGAAAAATTATAAAATATATGCTAATCGTTTCTACTCCAGTAATGGAAAAAAATATCTACCTATTAAATGAAACATTGAAAAATTCTGAGACATATCAAAGTTAAAAGAGGGAGAAAGAGATGTGCATGTTATTACAAAATCATCATCATCAACCATTATCAATCCACTGCAGGATGAAGGTCTCTCCAAGTTTAATCCATCTTCTCCAATCTTTAGCTTCTCTTCTCCACAACACCCCTGCACATTTTCTTATTTCATCCATCCATCTCACATGTGGTCTCTTTCTGGGTCTTTTACAATCTCTTGGAATCCAGTTTAAAATTTCAATTGTCCATCTATTATCATCTCTTCTAGTAATATGTCCAGCCCAACTCCATTTTAATCTTTTAATTTTTTCAATAAGGTCAGTTAACACTTGTTTGTTGTTTTACCCATACATTGCATTTTCGATATCTTCTTGTTACTCCCAACATACATCTCTCCATACTCCTTTGAGTGGTCTGAAGTCTCTGTATTGCTCTTCTATTAAGTGTCCAAGTCTCAGATCCATAAGTAAGAACTGGTAAAACACATTTGTTAAAAACCATCCTTTTCAAATACATAGGCATATTTCCTTTAGTATCAAGTTATTTCTACCAAAAGCACTCCAACCAAGTTTAATTCTATGATTAATTTCCTCCATTATGTTTCCATCTGTATTAATAATCTGACCAAGGTATTTGTAACTGTTAACTTCTTCTAATTCTTCATAATCAATCTTTATTTTCATATTTTGAGCAAATCGATTAAATATTACTTTAGTCTTTTTAACATTTATCTTTAGTCCTACTTTTCTACTTTCATCTGCTAACTCCTGCAACATTTCCTGCAGCTCTGAAGCATTATTTGCAAAAACAACTACATCATCTGTGAAATCTAAATGACTTAAATACTCTCCATTTACTTTCACCCCTTTAGTTTCCCATTTTAATCCACAAAATACTTCTTGCAGCACTGCTGTAAAGAGTTTTGGAGATATGGAGTCACCTTGTCTTACACCTTTCTCAATGTTGATTTTTCCAGTATCATTATGTAATCTAATTGTTGCTGTTGCATTTTTATAAATATTCTTTAAAATATGACAATATCCTGGATCTATACCTTGATGATCCAATACTTTAATCACTGAAGAAATGTGTATAGAATCGAATGCCTTTTCATAATCTACAAATGCAAAACATAATGACAACTTATATTCGTTTGTCCGTTCTATGACTTCTCTCAATACCTGGATATGATCTATTGTACTAAAACCACTTTTAAATCCAGCTTGTTCTCTTGGTTGGTGGAAATCCAAAGTTCTCTGTAGATGAGTTGTAATTATCTTGGTAAAAATTTTATATAAAACTGATAAAAGGCTGATAGGTCTGTAATTTCTAATATCTTCTTTATCACCTTTTTTAAATATTAATATTATTACTGAATTCTTCCAATCTTCCGGTACATCTTTATCATTTAGACATTTGGTATATAACTTTGCTAAAATTGTTTCTATTTCTTCACCTGCTTCTTTTAATATATCAATTATAATTCCATCATTTCCTGGAGCCTTTCCTTTCTTCATACACTTAATTGCATGTCTCACTTCTTCATTTAAAATTCTGGGCAATTCGGAAGATGTAATAGATATAGGAGGTACTTGTTCTTTATTACTATATAATTCTTGATAAAAATCTTCTACCAATTTCATGATGTCATCTCTCTTTTTAGTAATAATTCCATCTTTTTTTCTTATTGCAGATATAAATTTCCAACCAATACCAAAATGTTGTTTAACATTTTTGAGACTTTTATTTTCTTCTACAGCTTTCATTGCTATTTCACAGTTATACTTTCTTATATCATTTTCAACTCTTTTCCGTACCATTTTACAAAATTCGAGATATTCAATTCTTTTTAATACATCATTTTTGTATATCTTCATATTCCTTCTTTTCTTCATGAATTCTCTAGTCTCAGTAGAAATTTTATTAGTCAATTGCTGCTTTTTTCTACCAGCTATGTTTGTTGCAGTTTTTAAAAGTGTATCAGTTATTTTCATATTAATTTCATTCAAATGTGAATCATGTTCAAAATCTCCTAACACTTGAAACCTATTTGTAAGTTCTAATTTAAATTCATTAGAATGTTTCTGAAGATTAGGAATATCAACTGTAAATATTATTTTTCTCAATAATTTTTGTCTCTCTAGTTTTACATTAACATGTAACTTACACCTTACTAATCGATGATCACTTCCTGTGTTAAATTTATTAAGAACACTACAATCTTGAAATATGTATTTTCTGTTAGTCAAAATATAATCCAATTCTGCTGTACCTTCATTTGGATGCTTCCATGTCCATTTCCTTTTAACATTTTTCTCAAAAAATGAATTCATAATATAGTTTTTCTTTTTCTGCAAACTCCACAAGTCTATGTCCTCTCTCATTTCTATTACCATAACCAAAATTACCTACAGCAATTTCATCTTTCATTTGTCTACCAATTCTAGCATTAAAGTCTCCCATAACAATTTTAAAATGTTGTTTACTCTGATCAAAAGCCTTTTGTACATCCATATAAAAATCTTCTACTACTTCATCACTATGAGAACTTGTTGGGGCATAAACCTGAATTATCTGCATTTGGTATCTGCTATTAAGTTGTATAACTAATCTTGCCACTCTGTCCGATACACCATCAATCTCCACAATATTGTTCTTCCACTTTTTATTTATAATGAATCCTACTCCACTTGTATTTCGAATATGTGTGCCTTTATAATAGAGTATATGTCCACTTTTTAAATCAATTGTTTCTTCTCCTTTTCTTCTAACTTCACAAAGTCCAATAATGTCCCATTTAATATAAGACAGTTCTTCTAATTCTTGCAATCTTCCTTCACTTGAAAGTGATCTGCAGTTGTAAGTACCTAAATAAAAAGTCGTCATCAAATGGCAGCCTGGGTCCGCAATCAGGGGATTCTTAGCACCCTCCGCCTTCGGCCACCAACCGCTGCCTTGGTTGGTGACTTTACACCTCCTGGGAATAAGGGCCATGCTTTATTTTTGTCTGTCATAATTGTATATATGTACTGGAAAAATATTTATCATTTACACAAACATTCATTCTGCCTTATCAGGTACTGAAAAGAAAGACCATGGTGTTTCTTGATCTTAAACTCAGAGGTAAAAAGCCAATAAACTCACCACGCTGGCTAATGCGTGTTGGTGAGCAGCCCATCCATGTTCGTATACTATATGAATAATCACATAGTAATAACAGTTGCAACGACAAGAACGTATGGAGTGGACATTGGGAATTTGCCCTGCTCGGTTCCTTTAAGGCCTCCAAGAGGAATCAAAGGGTCTCCTTTCAGTTAATAGCAAACTCCTTTCTCATTTTTATATATATGTCAAACTTATGTGCTCATGACTTTTCTATAAGCATAAACCAAAAATAAAATTATTTTTTATGTGTATTAGAAATTGGTGATTGTTACTTTTACTTCAATTTTGTAATAGTATTGCTGATGATCTCTATGATATTTCTTCATGAAACCTTTTTTACCGGTGCATGAAAAGCAGATATATAAATATTTTATTTAATGATAAGAAAAAATACTGATCAGTAGAAGTAGGGATTTTATAAATACAACTACACGTGGCCATTGATTACTGAAGCTTATAAAGTTAATGGCTCTAGACTAGGGTGAAAATAAATGCCCTTGGCATATTATTGGTAAGAATCTTTCTAGCCAAAAGATAGAAAAAGCCTATAACAACAACAGTTTACAAGATTAAAAGTTAGCATCTAGCTGTATTAAATCCAGTTTTAAATACTAATATTCACTAACAGGCAGTCTGGAGAAGGGGATTTTAAAGCACAATACCATCCAGTGTCTATTCATTGCTCAAGCATACAGTAGATAGCTCTAGAATAGGGATCAGCAAACTTTTTAGCACAAATAGCGATTTTGTTTACCCCCCCCCCTCAAAAAAAAAAAGCTCCAAGGAAAGAAATGAAAAATATGTTCATGAAAAATACACATTTCTGAATGGCTACGGATATATTTGAACTTTTTTTTTAATAATAAAATATCACAGAATCTGTATATATCCTAAGGAAAATCCAAATTCTCTTAAAAATAAATAAATAAAAACAAAAAATTACACCGACAGTTTGATTTATTCACAAATGTCTAATATTTAAATATTCATCATGTTCAATAATTACTATTCTATAGTACAAACGAATTCAAAAAACAATATTGTAATGCATATTTTTCCTCTTCTAGAATTATTAAAATATTTACAAATTATAAGAGAAAATAAAAAATGTGTTTATGTTTATCACACTAAAAAGAGTCACAAAAGTAGGATCAAAGAGCTGCATTTGGTTCGTGAGCCACAGCTTGCAGACCCCTACTTTAGAATAAGAATATTTGCTTTTGGAAATATATAAGTGTATGAGAGATCATGTAATATTGTTAATATTCATTTTATCATCTAATAATTACATCATCAAAATACCTTTATTCTAAGCTAACACAATTATCTCCTAATCATGTAACTATTATGACATTAAAAATTGACCTGATAGTATATATATATTGTATGCTTTATCCAAAGCACAAACAAACCATAAGGCCAGAATAAGACATCAGAAATAATCGAAAAACTATATTAGAGAGGCCACTATATGCAATAATTATATGACATGACCAATGCCATTTTACCTTTATGGTTACATAAATTACAATAACATCAATAGGTTCCAAAAATAATACAGAATGACCTGCCATTTCATTCATATCACTTATAAGCAAAGCATGAATGCTATCACTAAAAAGATGGGGATTGCTTCTGCCTTAATAGTTATTACGTTTGAATTAAAAAAAAAAAAACCATCTCATTACACTAATCCACCAATATATATTTAAAGTTTAAAAAACTATAACTTCTTTAAATACATTACAATATCTTTTAAAAAATCTAAATTTCAGAATGAATGATACATATTAATAATATAAAACATCTAATTTAAATTTTATTAACTCATTCTTCATAAATATTATTTAAATCTTAACTCTTAATTTACTTTCACTTAGCATCAAAAAACCTTTAGGAATAAAAGAAATAAATATTAAACACTTCAAAACCTATTTTCTATTTTTATTCATTAATAAAAACACAGGTATAACTGGTATAGATTATGACAACAAAACTTTTAAGTAAACTTTAACCAAATCATAAAACTCTCATTTAATTGCTGTTGTCTGATATCTACTCTTACCAATTTTTGTAAAATGTAAACTAGCCTTTACAATTACAGACTGAAGTCAAATCAATTAAAATTTTTCAGTTAAAATTGATTAATCCTCTAAACAGAAAAAAAACAAAACATGTTTCACATTAATTACCAATAATTTTTATCTAATAATCTCAATGGTTTTTTTAAAGATTCAAAAAGGAAATAAAAAAATCTATTGCATAATAAAAATAATCTTCAAATAAGATTCAAATAGAAGGGACTTGAACGCAAACTTTCAAGCTCCCTACAGTTATGCACTCCATCTTATACAATAGATACACATGACCACATACACGTGAAAAAGATAAATGATCTCCAATAACCGCATTTTGTGCTAAAGCAGCAGTCATCAGTTGGTCCAGATCACCATCTTCCACATATATACAATCAGTTGTATAAGATGGAGTGCATAGCTGTTGGGAGTTTAATATAGACAGCATATTTATATTTGAATATATAAAATAAGATTCAATATAAAACTTTGGTATTTACGGATTAGTCCGGACAATAAAATTCAATTTAAAAATTAAAGGAAATGAGAAAAGGTCCATGGAGGGAGAGGGTTAATTTTAATGTTTTTTTTTTTTTAAAAAAAAAAAAAGTTTTGAAAGATAAGTGTCATAAGCAATTAAATGTCAATTTTTTTAAAAAAATAAATTAATCTTTAGAAATCAGATAGTAAGTGTAATTTTTTAAAAACATACTTAATTATTGCATTAATATGATATATATATATATTGAATTTTATTGTTTGGACTAATCAGTAAGTACCAAAACGAGGGGGGAGGGGTTGAGACTAAACACAATAATAAAAAATAAGAAAATTAAAGTATCCTCTACAATTTTTACATTTTCCAATAGCCAAATATTTTAATTGAAGAGTAGAAACATGCAATTAAGTCTATACAGAAAGTAAAAGCTTAAAAAAAAAAAGATGCAATTATTATTGATATTTGAAGAAATGCAAGTGAAGAAATATAAAAATTATACACTAGACAGTAATATTAATATTTACAAAAGATGATAAAGAAAATATTAAAAACTATCAGTTCTATATAAAATCTTTACAAAGATAATTACAACTCATCTACTGCACATACTGGATTTTAACCAATCAAAAAACAAACTAAATTTTAAGTGATTTTAGCACTAGATCCAATTAGCAAAATAAGTTATAGAAAAACCAATAAGTATGAGTTGCCAATATGCTTGGATTTGTAAAATATAAAAAAAACATTTGATTCAGTAAGCATCTCTACAATGATTAAAAACTAGGATTATTAAGATATAAAGCCAGTATATTATCATATTCTGAAAAAGGATTTTTCAAAATGCAGCAGCAGTGATTAGATTACATGGTAATGCTAAGAAGATTAGCAATGAAAAGAATGAATGATAGAGTAAAAGCAAATAAGTCAGATTTTGCAGATGATGTAATTGTTTTTATAAATGATGCTTCATAGCTTCAGGAAATGTTGTAAGAGTTATAAGATAAAACTAAGAAAGTAGGACTAAAGATAAAAATTAAAAAGACTAAACTAATGATCAATGGATTTTCACAAAAGAAGAAACAAATAAAGACTGATAATCATGAATTAGATATTAAAAACTACAAATGCCTTGGTCAGATTGTTAATACAATTGGAAACATAATGGTTAAAAGTAGTCATAAAAGTAAATGGTTGTCGTCGATAAGCAGATATATCCCACTGGATGGCGCTGTTTTCACGCTAAAACACATAAAAATGCCGTTTCCGCGGCCGACACCTTCGAACCTGCATTTTCTATAATACAACTTTTTTGTTGTGCTACAGATTGCAGGCCGCTATGTCGCGTCGCAGTACAGCATGTATGTTTTACGCAGCAAATACATTTCGCGAATTCGCACAGTTTATAAAATGATTACGGCTTGGGGAGAGGGTGTGCTTTTTTGAATTTGATGGAAATGTTGTTTTCATTGGATTTTTTTTTATTTTAAAGTATTGAAATGTTCAGATTTTGTAAAGTAATAATTAACAGACTTTTTACACCGTAGTGTATTGAAGTTTTAAGTAGTAAATGTTGACGAGATATATGAATAAAGTTATTTGGAATTAGGTAACGAGTCAAGTAACGTACTGTTCGTAACATTCCACGAGACATTTTAAGATTGTACAGTGTGTATATTTTTGAAATAAAAAAAAAGCGTTAACACAAAAATATCCAGTAAGAAAAGTACAATTAATTGTACACTGTTTTTTTAAATGTCATAAAAAGCATATATTATAAACATTTATATATATATATTTGTCGTTGTTTAAAAAAGTTTTAGTTTCTTTCTTTTCTCCGACTACTGTTATTCTTTGTTGAATATAGTTTACGTTTATTGTTATCATTTATTTTATAGATGTTAGTAAAAAAAAAAATATTTACAAAAATACGATTTTGATATTTTTTATTTTAACTGTAAACCTAACCCTAAAACTAACCCTAAAGCTAACCCTAATCCTAACCCTAAACGTAACAAGTTTTACTTTTAGTTATCATTCTATTTGAAATAAAAACTAGCGGTAAACAACAACAACAACAAAAAAGCCGTAACCCCAGTAAAAAAAATCTCCGATAGAAAATGGATTTTTTCTAATAAAAAGAAAACTAAAAAAGACGAATCAAATTGTAATTTGTTTATTTTATTTTACATTTATTATTATCATTTAATTTGTATACGTTAATAAAAAATAATATTTAAAATTAAGTAATATTTAAAAAAGACGATTTTCTTTTTGTTTTTATTTTCGCATTACAAAAAACACATCAAAATGATTATAATTAACGGCCCGTGAATGATCATATTTTATAATTTTAGCATGAAAAGTGCGCCATCGAGTGGGATTTAGCAGCTATTCTACGAGAACCAAATAAATTTGGATGAAAGTGTTTTTGGTAGTAATAATATAGTATTAAAAGGAAATATGCCTATATGTTTTAAAAGGAAAGTTTTTAATATGTGTTTTATCATTTCTTATTTATGGATCTCAAACTTGAATATTTAACTAAAGAGCAATACAGAGGTTTCAAATCATTCAATAAAGTATGGAGAAATATACATTGAAATAAAAACAACAACATTGAAATAGAAAACAAACACGCATCACTGACACCATTAAAAAATCAAGAGAATGTAATGGAGATGGCTGGACATATTGTTAGAAACGATGATAATAGACAATTGAAGTTTTAAACTAGATTCTAAGACATTGTAAAAAATCTAGAAAGAGACCATTATAGAAAGATGGATAAATGAAAGAACAGAGCAAAACTTTCCATACAGTATTGCCACCTGTGCTAAACAGAGTATTCAATGGATGCCAGAAGCCTTGTGCATAAAATCCCTATCTAATGCCTACTCATCCAATATCCCCAGACTAGTTTCTGGCTTGTGGCCTTCGTCTGTGAGGAGTTTTGGATCTGAGAGCACTGCATCTAGATCTTAGGATCTAATGCAAACCTCTAGCAACCACCTTTTATCTCTACTTAACTACAAAACTATGAGAATAAAATTGAAAACACAAAAAATATTTTCAATCTAAGCTCAATAGCTTATATAGTCATATGGGTCTGAACTCAGTTCAGCACCCATACATTTTGGTGTCTTTGGCTCTTTTACAACCATAGCCACCACTATCCTATTAGGCAGGATTGGTGTTAAACCATTAAGCATCACATGATCACATTTCCTATACTAGCACATTAATTGTTGATAAACGAAAGCACATTAATTGTTGATAAACAGAAAACAGTTTCGTTTATCAACAATTAATGTGCTAGTATAGGAAATGTGATCATGTGATGCTTAATGGTTTAACACCAATCCTGCCTAATAGGATAGTGGTGGCTATGGTTGTAAAAGAGCCAAAGACACCAAAATATATGGGTGCTAAACTGAGTTCAGACCCATATGACTATATAAGCTATTGAGCTTAGATTGAAAATATTTTTTGTGTTTTCAATTTCATTCTCATAGTTTTGTAGTTAAGTAGAGATAAAAGGTGGTTACTAGAGGTTTGCATTAGATCCTAAGATCTAGATGCAGTGCTCTCAGATCCAAAACTCCTCACTGACGAAGGCCACAAGCCAGAAACTAGTCTGGGGATATTGGATGAGTAGGCATTAGATAGGGATTTTATGCACAAGCCTTCTGGCATCCATTGATTACTCTGTTTAGCACAGGTGGCAATACTGTATGGAGAGTTTTGCTCTGTTTATCAACAATTAATGTGCTAGTATAGAAAATGTGATCATGTGATGCTTAATGAATGAAAGAAGGAAGTTCAGTGGTTGATTATGGAGAACAGACTATGAATTAGAGAAATTGGATTAAATTTGGAGAGACCTTTATCCTGCAGTGAATTTTCTTGTCTTGCAGTAAGTTTTCTGCAAGTCTCATATTCACATATTTATCTACAATTTCTTTTGAAATGAGTTTAAACCATAAACATACTGATTACAGAAATTCCACTAAGTTTTTAAAAAATCATTGAAGTATTAAAAAGAAAAGTTAATAATAATACATTCATGAAATAATATAAAAACAAATCTTGTAGTTTTTTAAAAAAATTATTAAAGCAATGGGATACAATAATCTTTTTTTTGTTTTTTTTTGAGAAGTGGGAATAAATATCTATATATGCACACTACTTTTTACATATGTAAATATATTATGAAATCTTAATTTATTATTCACTATCTTTTTCATAATGGCATTAATCTTTAAAATTAATTTCAATGCATATGTACTGCTATTTCTGCATTAAGTAATAAATACATGCATAAATATTAAAAAAGCCCCTATATATGTATATGTTAAAAAAATATTATACACATAACAGGGCAATACAATTAACAATAAATACTAGTTTATGCTACCTGCTATTTAAGAGTTTGTAACAAAATATAGCAGATATAGTGGCCCCACTATACTCATGTCAGGTAAATCTTCTGGGGGAATATAGATATTTTCAGTACAAAGGAGATATATACCATATATTTGAAAATGTAAATGCCTAATTTGTAAAACAAATTTTAAAAAAAATCTTAAACCAAATATATTAATCATTTTGTAATTATACACTGGAGTATATACATTTTATAAAAACTAAAGTTAAAATGTCAACATCATAATTTTTCAAATAATCATATTCATCATTTTTGTAGAAACTAAATAAGCCAAGTTCAATATTAACTGCCTTAAAAATAACAAAAATATATTGTTATTAGATGTAACCCATAACAAATGATAGAAAAATATAATTACCAATACTTTAACAATTCAAATATTTAACAATATTTCCAGGCATATACTGAGCACATGCACATAATGAGTACCCAATTTTTTAAATTAAAAGTACAATTGTTTTTTTTGAAAAATTATTATAAAAATGTATTAAGAATATTATTTATAATAGTAAAAAGAAAATAAGAATAATTATGGAAATCTATAAATTCCTCTTCACTTTCAGTCACCATCTTCCCCATTTGGCTCATCATTACTTTTTTTATTAATTCAAATCTTCTTGAAACACTTTATAATGATTTCTTTTTTGATGCAGCTTCACGATTTCTTCACCCAACAATACACTTAGTAAGACTATTCTTCAAATTTTTTTTCTATTGATGTTTAATCACAACTTTCTGATATTATGTAAATATTCCATTTTTCTCTACATTATATGTATTTAACACCCATCCCATTTTTTTTTTTTTCACTTTAAAATTTAAATATAAAGTGTGCATAAAATGCATAAAATGTATGTTTAATGTTTTCGCAACTGAAAAATACCACTATAAACTATAGAAACACCTCCAGATAATCAATAAAATTAAACAATGGATTTTAATGTAATTCATCTTATACTAAAAAAAAAAAAAAAAATTATTTTAATAACTTTTGATTTTTAAAAAATATGTCAGGTTATTAGGTTGGATAGTATAAGAGTTAATTAAATATGGCTGCTAGATATCTGAAATTCTATTCCTCAGTGAATATGGAAATCACTAGAAACTGGCTTGGGAATTGGATATACTGTATTTCCCTGAAAATAAGACCTAGCATGATTTTTCAGGATGCTTGTAGTATAAATTCTACCTCAAATATAAGAACCTAGTTAAGATCATCAGCCAGATGGACAGATTTCTTTTCGGTTGTTGAAGCACATGATGTAAATATTGAATTATAAAGTAATTTATGTATAAATAAATAAATAATGTTATTGACATTACTACTTTAAATAAATGATAATATAAATTAAAATGGTCATTATGTACTTTCCCATTGAATATTTTCAACAAATATAATTCTATCTACAGAAAGAAACAATTAAGAATAATTATCCATCCAAAAGTGGTGAAAAAATGCAAGGACAAAAATTCAGAAAACATTTCTGTATTTCACACCACATTAAGTACAATTGTTACAACACATAGCATATTGAATTACGAAGATTCATATAAGACACAACCACATCCATCCATTTATTATCAAGGATGCACATTACCAAATTACTCATAAAAGCTTCACTTGGGTATTCTTTTTTAAAATCTGTCTTTAGGAGAAAGATTGATTTAATTTAAACTAAACTTTAATTATTAAAGTCATTTCTGTTATATAAACTCTTTTAGGAATAAAAAAAAACATTTAACAAACAAAGCTGGTTTTTCTTTTATCTTGAATATTTAAAAACTACCATGATCAAACTCTAAAACTAAGTCAAGTATTCTAAATCTAAGTAGTAAATATAAATAGGTAACTAAAATTACGTAAATGAAATTATAAATTGTCCCAAACAAATAAAATGCTTTGGATGGCAGGTTTTGTTCCAGCAGTTGATGGTGAAATAGCCAGGAAATATGGTCGAACTGCATTTGTTTAGCCTCGATCTGGCCCCAGCTATCATTGATGGTTAATTTATCTTTTATAGCTTGTTAAAGGCAGGTGAATTAGTACAAATGGCATCCAATGTGGGGTCGAAGAGCCATAAATGGCCCAGCAGAATTAAAATTAAAAAGTCCAAAACTAAAAATTAAAATAAATGCTAAGTTGTGTAGTAATAAAAGATGAAGTCGGTGAGCAGCGTAAAAATAGAAATAGACCAAGGCAAACAAATTATAATATTAAAAATATAAAATTAAATATATATATAAAAGATAGGTAATGTAAATAAAAAGGAGAGCAAAAAAAAAGGAGAGGAGAAAAAAGCAGCCAGAGAGATAAATTTATTATTGGAGATTGTTGATAGTCATATGGGAATTAGAGAAAATGGAGGGGTTTTTAAGATTAGTCAAACACTTCATTTGATTTAACACTTTTAAAAATAACAAAAATAAAGGTAAAATAAATCAAGTAAAATAAAATTTGTTTTTGAAAGTAAATATATAATATAAAATAAATTAAAAAACTAATACATACTAGAGTCAAAACAAAAATGGAGGCTCAAAATAAAGTAGATATAATCAGCAAAAAACAGAAAGTCATCAATAAAATGGAAAAAGGTTTCATAGAAGTAAATGAAATCATCAAGTTGTTTGAGGGAAAGTTGAAGAGACAGGAAGAAATGTTCAAAAAGCAAATAGAATGGTGGATACAGCTAGAAGATAGGAAAATAATAGAAAGTATAAGAATGGATATGGATAAGTTAGCATATAGAAGAGATAAAATTAAAAATAAACAGGACAAGGAAATGGAAATAATAAAGGAGAGAATGAAAAGGTAATAGAAAAAACAGATATAAGTATGGTAGCAGAAAGAATAGTAGTAAAATTAAAAGGTGAGAAATATGATAGAGTAGAAATTAAAAACAAAGAAACTGACACTAGGAAAGAGAAAAGTGCAACTATGTACACACATTTAAAGAACAACCCTGATAATGTAAACAAATTTATAAAAATAATGTTGAAAGAAAAGCAGTCAAGAAAATGGCCCAGTTATACTTAGTGCATTTGACAGCACAAGGCCAAATAATGAAAATAAGGAAAGGGGATTCAAACCCCTAAAAAGGAAGAAAAATATGAATATTATGAAATTTTGCTCAGAAATAATTGGGATATAAGATGAATGAATATAAAGAATTGTATAGTCCTAAAAGAAGAGGGCTGATCAATACACCAGCTACTATCCGGAACACCAAAACAGGTAGTTTAAAAGCAGGTCGTGATTTCCTGGTCCAAACGGATATGTAAAAAAACCTAAAAGAACTGCCTGACAAGAGTTAAGTAGGGTTATAGTAATCAGATGGACTTTTACGCAATGGAAAAAAAAAATTATGTGTATATGAATTATGAGAATAATGGAAATAGAATTAAATAAATAAAATAAGAAGTTTTTTTAGAGAATCAATATTCAGTAATGGAAATAAAAGAGAATATAAAAGAAATAAAAGATAAATACATGAAATAGAGTAAAATAAAAATATTTTAGAGAATCATACATGATAATATAAATAAGAGAATATAAATGAAATAAAACAAGATTTTTTTAAATTTAGACTTAATATATGATAATGGAAATGAAATAAAAGATACATGAAATAAAGTAAAATAAGAATATTTTAGAGTCAATATAAGGGAATGAAACTAAAAGTAAATAAATTGAATAAAGCATATAATAAATAAAATGAAATCTGTAATAAGAATAAATAAAAATCTTGTAATCTATCATGTTAGGCATTGATTGCATTGAAGTTGATAGAGTCATGGGGAGAAAAAGTTCAGATAAAGGTTGAGGGAGGTATGTTAAGTAGAGGTTGTCATTTTGTGAAAGTAAGACCCATAATGGGCATTGCGGGGGATAGAGTCCCATATTTCTAAGATGAGGATCAAATAGAGAAAGTCCTGGGACCACTCATTATACTGGTAGATGTATTCCCAGCCCATTATCTAAAAAGGTGTGAACTGGAAAAATACTTCCAGCAAATCAATTCATTGGGGGGAAAAATTTCCAACATAGTTGTAATAAACCTCATTATGGTTGCAAGCCAAATGATCAATAGATGAATACTACATTTGCAGTGACCCCATATTTTTTGGATGAAGTCTCAGTGGAAAAAGTCCTAGGCTCATTCAACCCGCTGGTAGAAAAATTCCCAGCACACCAATAAAATTAAGTATATTTTTTTTAGCGTAAGTCGAAAAGTCAGTAGATGCATCCCGTCCTTCGCAGCATCGAAATCCCCGTGCACATCATCAAATGTATGTTGTCCTTCGTGGTTCTTGCAATTGTAATCATTGCAGTCATTTTCTGTAGCTCGTCGTCTAGCAATTCAAAATTTATTTTATAGAAAAATAGTAAATAAATAAAAATGAAACAACCAAACAGTAAAGCTAAAATTGAATGTCAGAGCTAAAATGGATCAAATGAATGCATTTTACTTCTCAAACGGGTGTGTGTGTGGTGTAACACTAGCGAGATTATTCGCAAGCTCTTTATAAAACACTAGTGAGATATATGTTCTAAAACACATATATCTGCATTACACATTTGATAGTTTAAAAACAAATAAACAAATTATTAAAAAAAAATGAGAATAATTTAAAAAATCATATATTTAAGAAGTAGATTTTTAAAATATAATTTTGTAAAAATGAAAGATTGTGTAATTTTTTCCATTTAGAATAGAATAAAACTATTTATTAAGAATGGGGTGGGGAAAAGAATCAGGTTAGAGATTTTATACAAGCTCTTTCTTCTTTTTATTAATTAAAAAGAAAAAGAAATAAATGTTTAAATAAAAACAAACTAAATAAATGTAAAATGTTAAAATAAAATTAGTTTGGAAAAGAAACTTATTGTAAAATATCAGGAATGCAATTAATTTGGAAAGATTTCTGGATAATAAGATATTATATGAATCTAATAAAGATTAGATAAAACAAAATGTAAAAATTAATTAAAACTACATTTAAGTTATGATAAAAATTAAAACTATGATAAGAAAATAAACAATGGTAGAGTTAGATATAAAAGTTGCAGCTTGACTATTATTCATTTTTTGATTCATTCAGATATTCAGACAGTCAGTCTTTGAAAAGTTGTTGTGAATTTAGAATTCACCAGTTGATTGATCCATTCATATTGAGGGCATAGTTAATGTGACGCTCAGTGAGCCAGTCATTATTTCTGCAGACAATATCAATGCAGAAGCCGCAGAATTAGCAACATACCTTGCTAGAAAACCATAGGAGTGTTCAATTGGGCATCATGTTCTGAGTCCTTAGCTCCATCAACTGCCCTCATCTAAAACCAACATCTGGAACCGATGCCTAAATGATGAAATAGATACTGTCACATACTCTTGCTCTCTCCCATTGTTGACAAGAAGAATGGAAGGAAAGCCATGAAACCATTGATGGAGATAAAAAAGATAACCGCTTGGAATTTAACACTAATGAAAACCTAGGTAAATATATTTAAAATAAACTGTCTAGACATGTTATTTATATTGAAGTGACAAAAACTTTAATAAAGGACTATCATAAAATTTAGCCTTAATGTAAGCATTTATATTTTCTTTATGTAAAGTTTTATTATATTATATTATACTAAATATGTGTGTGCCTAAATAAATAATAATGTTTGCTTAATTGCTATTTGGTCTACTCTCTCTTGTCACTGCGCCACCATTACTTTAAGGGTATAAATATTTGTGAGTGTTAAGTAAAATGTGCTGGACCCCCTGTTAAAAAGTAGGAGTTAGTTTATGGTGTTTCAAATGCTGGATTCATGTACCTGTCATCCAAGCATGCTGGCTATGTATAACATATGGTCAGTTGGCACCTGAGACTTTGTTCTCAAAACAAATAAAAATGCTTAGATGACAAGTTTTGTTCCAGCAGTGCATTTGTATAAACTCAATCTGGCCATAGGTATTGTTGATGGTTAATCTATGAATGAAATTCTATCCCTCTGTTTGAAGGTACAATCTATTGCCACAGGTATTAACCTTTGTGCTGCATGAATTCTGTTTGGCCGAGTGAGTTAAAACTCTAAACTTTTGATTGGTCAATTACAGAATCAGCAGTAAAAATATATTCATCTTTTAATATTATATTTATTTTAGTTTCATTTGTAAAAAGTTTTTTCAAAAATAAATTTCTATTTATAATTATAAAAATATTCGATAGCAGAAGACATAAAAAGAAGTTCGTAACAATTTACAAAGTGATGCAGACAGCATTGATTTCTTTCTCAATTTACGTTAGTGTAAAAGTAAATTTTTTTTTACTAAAATCTTACTATTTTTGTAAAATAATTATATTTTTAGCATATTTTATAAAAATACGTTATATGTAAAAAAAAAAAAAACTTAAAAAATGCTCTAAACATTTCGTTTTCAAAATCAAAACAAAGAAGTTGGAGTGGTGAACATTATTGACAGGCGCTCTTCTTTTGTTGTGATGAGAACCAACCAATTAGCATGTAGGAAGGCATGCATTCTCTCTTTGTTGTAGCTTTGAATGCCTATATTATTGATTTTTTACTTGTAAAATAATTCAAGAGAGGACAGTATCTTATGGTACTTTTTATGCTTTAAAATGAATCTAAATACACTACAGTAATGTAAAAACTGCCAAATTTAGAGCAAGTTAAGCCATGTATGAGTTAACTTGAAACAGACTGGAAAGGGGTTAAATAAGTCTTATAATCATGTAAATAATAAAAATAAGATATATAAAAAAATAATAATGTATCAAGGATAAATATAAATCAAGCTTGTTAAAGGTGGGTGGATCAGTACAATATATTATTTTAAATAAAAGATTATCAAACAACAAAGAAAAAAATGTAACTCTGTTATTGATATAATTATCCAGTCAAAATTTAAAATTTGCCTGCAGTAAAGCTTTAAAATTATATCATATATTAAATAGTTACTCAATGCTAGAATAGTCTGTTGATGACTAAATTATTGTTTCAACTTCAATTATCAATGGTTACTAAAAAAATTGATTTGAGACATTTAAGTAATGCTTCAATGACCATAAAAAGTATGACAATAGTAACTAGTCCAGTTACTACAAAGGTCTCTCAAAACTAAAATCTCTAATATATATTATTGATATTAGCAATAGATGGACTGAAGCCATCAACAAACAGTGGGGCAAGAATCTAACACCATGAATAAAATAGAAACTTGATGGCATTAATGATGATTCAATTAATGGAAGGCAAGATTAAACTATTGCATTAAAAATCCTACAGATTAGATCTTGATGGTGAATGGATGATAAATAATGAAATGAACAGCTTTGAAGAACACTTTTAAAACTTGATATGAGACAGTTTATAAACAATTAGCTAGTCAATTAATTTTCTACCATCATCAGCAAAAAAACATGAATCACAGCTATAATTGATAATGCTTTCTTCAATTCTTTTCAATTCTACAATATTGTAGGCAATGGCCAGCCATGCCAATATTTACAAGCTCATTAAATTTAGAATACATTAATTAATGGAAAATAATATTTAATTTTCTCACCTGCTTTTTAATATTATTATTATTATTATTATTATTATTATTATTATAATAATAATAATAATAATAATAATAATAATAATAATAATAATAATAATAATAATAATAATAATAATAATAATAATAATAATAATAATAATAATAATAATAATAATAATAATAATAATAATAATAATAATAATAATAATAATAATAATAATAATAATAATAATAATAATAATAATAATAATAATAATAATAATAATAATAATAATAATAATAATAATAATAATAATAATAATAATAATAATAATAATAATAATAATAATAATAATAATAAAATAATAATAATAATATAATAATACTACTACTACTACTACTTGAAAAGTATTATAATTTGTAAATGTTTGTAAAAAAGAAAAAATATAAAATCAGATAAATAATTTGATCTATTTACCAGTTTTAATTTTAGTTTTTGAAAAAGTACTAAGAAAAAAAAATCTACAGTAAATTATTTAACAACTTTTAATTTTAACTTTTTAAGAGATAAAGGAATTTCAAAATTAAGTAACAATTGATAATAATTAATAATTTTATTAAATTGCGCTTTATGCAAAAAAGTGAAGCTTACCACTCAAAGGATTTCATTTCAATAATTTTATTAGTATTTTTTTCAATTAAAATGTTTTTTTATATTGTTTTTCCTCTAAAATTAAAATGATTTCAGCCAATTTAAAATTTTATCTTTGTTAGATAAATTTTTGTTTTTATAAATAATACTTAGTCATAATGAATAATTTTTTTAAGGTAGCATTTACCGTTTGCCCATGTGTCAAAGCAGCGGTAGGGAAGCGAACCTGAAAACCCGGAACAACTGCTTGTAAGGCAGCTGTGCTGACCATTCATCCGCCAATGCTTGACATTTGAAACATTTTTATATATCCATCCCCACCCCCCAATTATATAAAGGGTTAAGATAATTTAAAATGCCCTTATCTCTGATTAACAAGCTATTTTTCAATTTTATTTACTAAAAAGAAGTAACTTAATGAAAGCAAAAGTTAATTAACTTAATGAATAAAAATCAACTAGCACTATGATTACTGACTGTTGATTATTGATTGCTGATGAGTTGATTAAATTATTCTTGTATAATGCTGGTTTTTCTTGTAGTTTATAACTTATGATCAGTATAACTAATATATATGGTTAGTCCATGTTTACTCTCATTCATGCTGATTCTCTCATACTCATTGTTTTTGATTATTTATTCATTGGGGATGATGAACCATCCACATCAACCCTTTTTCTTTCCATACAATTACAATATATTCCTGAAAAGTAACCTACACTATTCTCTTTAATTCAATAATTTGCTAATCATATCTTAACATTTTATTCCAATATTTTGAATATTATTTATAAATTATAAAAAATACTGTAAGAAATATTATAAAATACTGTAAGTACTATTATAAATAACATTGAAGATGTAGGTAAAAAAAAAAAAATCAAAAGTTAGCAGACTGCTTTTAAGCATAGACTACACATGCTTCCTCAAAAGCATTAGCAAAAGTAGAGAAGTACTTGGCTTTCAGTGTACACTGAAATGTACTAAAATTTATTTCCATTACACCGAATAAATTTATAAAACTATCTTCAATGTATATTCCTTATAGTATGATATTATATGCAAGAAGAATATAGTTCTTAAAAAATTATTAATCTAAATAATAGGAGAGAATCAGATGTGAATTTTCTTCCAGTGGCTGTATTTCATAAATGGTAAATGATTCGTATAAGTAAATATCAAATATATTAAGTGATCAGTGTCAAACTTATGAGGACAGCATGTTTGACACATCAAATGAACTGTAGTAATTTGTTATCTATATATATACTGAACAATGATAAAGATATGTGTAGAGATTGTGGTCAGGATCAACTGATGAGTGCTGCTTCAGCATGAAATGTGCATCTTGGGGATCATAAATCTTTTTCACATGCTTTTGGTCATGTGTTTATGATTACATCCCTCCACAAGGGGTTAAAAGCAAGCAGGTAGAAACCAATCCCTGCCTTGAGTGAGAGTGGTGTAGTGAAAATTACACTACATAAATATTATTCATTATTAAATAGAATAATTTTCTTTTTTTAAAATGATTATTTAATTACATAATGGGTATCATGATATTCTTTTAAATTCATATACAAAATCTAAATTAATACTACTTGAACTCTTTTTGAATCGTACATATTTAATTTGGTTTTATTTATTAATACAGAAAATGGTTTTCATTTATTGGAATAAAGTTATATTTAATATTCGATTTGTTTTTTTAAATAAGTGTGTTTATTAAGCTGATCAAAACTCATTGAGTTGATACTAAAAGAATTACGATCAGCTGGTGATAAGTGATCCATGAATAGTTTCACATTTAATAATCAGAAATCATTTCCAACCATTGAAACTATTAAAAGAAAGCAATACTTCCTTATAAAAAAAAGCATTCTTCCTCTTTTAAAAGAGAAAAAGAGAGGAAGGGGTAAATAGATAGACACTGTGACCAGCCACTGTAATTAATTTTCTCGACTATTCTAGACAAAGTGCCACAACACAACTCCAAACTAAAGATATTTTCAAAAAGTTGGCCAGTAAAGAAAAACATTGAAATGATAAAAAAAAAAAAAAGAGTACGAAATAATATAGAAATGAAGACTTTAAAATAATACACATCACATTAAAAAGATTGGATAAACATTCAACATAATCCCTATTCCTAAAAAATAAATATATCGGGCTCCAATTAAAATAATGTGTTAAAAACTAACCACACATCAACTTTTAATAAAAATATTTATTAAACTAATAAATTCTTTATGAAAAAAAATTGAGTGAAAAAAGAATTTGACTCAATATTTCAGATATAAAAACGTTTTGACAATATACTAAACTGGCAAGTAGCTTCACTAAACAAAATAAAACATTCTTGTGAATTCCACAACTAATTAATTATTAATTTTTACTTAAGTTTTTGAAACTCTTAAAAGAAAATAATGATCAACTATAATATACATAAAGCGTATAACTATAATAAAAAAGAGTAATCATTTAGTAGGGGCCTGAGGAATATTTGTTGAATATGTTTTTTTTTTTTTTTTTAATAAATGAAAATAAAGTTAAGTAATGTGTGTTATGTAAACAAACTTAAATAAAAATATGTATTTTTTTTTTTTTTTTGGAATGATACAATTGACAGACAGCTAAAAAAAAAAAAAAAAAATCAAATTTAATTAAACAAATAAGAACAAAAATATGAATTAGTCTTGAATATAAATTTACTTGTACAAAGTAATTTTTCTTAAAAAGATAAAAGGTGGCAGAATTTATATTGTTAAGGCATTGACGGGGAACCATTTTCTTTATCTTATCACCATTTTTAGGTCAACCTACATTTTGATAGATTGTATAATTTAATCTTTTTTAGAGCTACTGTTCATTAAAATTATGCAAAAACCACCACGCAAACAAAGTGATTATTTTAACTTCATTTGTTTGCAAAAAAAAAAAAACCCGTTTACTACTTTCCATTTCTCTAATGATATATTGTTTCCATTGAAACAATCATAAAATTATTATTTCATTTTATTTTTGTTCAAGAAAAAAATTGATCATTTCTTTTGGTTTTATTTATTTTTATTCCTGCTGCAATCTCACAAAAAACGTTCCATGTCACCTGTGTAGGTGAGAAAAAAATCCACAAGATATTTGACTCTATCAAAAAATAGCATAGATAAATTCTATGGGGGGAGGGGTAAAAAAACTTTGTACAACTAAATTCTTATTTCATTTTCTTCCTATTTATTTATAACCTTTATTTTTAGGAAAAATATTAATTTGCAAAAGCAAATTCATATTTGCATAACTAATTTGTATTTTTGTTATTCTTGTTTATTTGTTTAATTAAATTTCTAAATTTTTGAACCATTTTATCACTTGGCAGGATGTGATGCACTGTGACTTCTCTCAGCCATTATGTCCAGAGAAACCTGTTAGCCACTTTATCTTCCCTTTCCATATTTTTCTCTATCCTACTCCATCCCATTTCCACAACATAATCTTTGTCAATTCCATGGCCTTTATATCTAAATCTCCCTTATCTTTTCCCAAACCTAGTATAAAAACCTAGAACCAACCCACTTACTGCACAATCATTTTGTTTATATTTATTATTCCACAACTTCATTATTTGTACACTGTCTGCTTTCAGACATTTACATTCAATTAATAGATGCCTAATATTTTCCATGCCTTAACTTGCAAACTAAGTCACCCACATTTTTCCATTTATGTGTATAGACGCCTAATATTTTCTATGCCTTCCTTATACAACTTGCAGAGTAAGTCACCCACATTTTCCCATTTATGTGTATATTCCCTTGTTGCTAAAGATCCTGTTTGAGCCTTAAACAGTAAACTACTTTCCTTGCTATTATCATAAATTAACTTGCACTCAATATTCTATTTACTTCTATATATATTCAAATTCCTTTCACTCTCCATACCAGTTTTCTATCTCTCCAACTCCCTATTCTTTATTAATGCGTCTACTCTTCTATCCCAGTCTTTGCCACTATAACACTCAACAATTCTTCTAACACAATCATCCCATTTTTTTATAAGTATACCGACATAAATTTTTTATCCAAATCTTCTGCATCTTCTCACCCATCTTTTTGCTTACCCTTTACTCATAACCCAATCAAATACTATTTTGGCTATTCTCTTATCATCCATAAATTGTAATCTACCAAACATTATCATTTTGTATCTCTCATATAAATACTTGACCATCGTATTTCTCCTTAAATTATCTCCTTGACCATTCACATATCTGCATCTAATGCATGTCTTCATACTTCTCTTTGTAGTTTTTCTAAGCAATCCAATACCCTTTTACTAACACGTAACACATCATTACCATATGTTAACCCTGCTACTCATACAATTCTAGCTAAATCATATTTATTATATGAAAACACTGTTAATTTCTTTATCAGTCTCTTATCTTTGCTTCATTTATCAATTTTTTTCTCTCATTCATCCAAGCAATTTCTCTGATTACTTAATATGATTCCCAAATAGTTACACCTATTCACCAGACTTAACTTTATATCCCCCAATGAAAATTCTTTGTCTTCTCTTCTCCCCAGTATTAATCAATATTACTTTTGATTTTTCTTCACTAAATTTAATTCCCATCTCTTTACCAACGCTTGGGCATATCCTCAGCACAACTTCCATATATTCCCTTCTTTCTGTGCACAAAAAGAATCATCTACAAATAAAAGACCCAATAATGTATATGCTATCTTGCCACTTATTAATGGTATCTCTACCCCTCTTTCTATTGTTCTCTTCATTTCTCTCAAATACAACAAAAACAAAATAGGTGACATAGGGCATCCTTCCTTTAGTCCCACCTCATTTTTAACTTTAAATGATTTCTATATCTCCTAACAGATATGAATAGTAATTATTTTCATATAATCTCTTAATAATATCCATTAAAGCTCCATTCATTCCCAAATTTATTAAACTTATCCATAATCTATTTCTATTTACTCTATCATATGTCTTCTCTATATCTATAAAAACCATATATAACAACTGTCTACCTGTATTAGAAAGGAAACATAGTAAAAAGGGAATAGAAAAAATAGAGATAGCAGAATTAAAAGATAAGGGAAAAACAAAAATAAATGTGTACTTAAAGTAGGATCATGCTAAGATCAAGAAATGTATAAGAGTAAGAATAAGTGCTGAAAGGAAAGCAGTTGAGAGAATGATAGAGTTTATGAAAGCGCATGACAGCACAAGGCTTGAATATAGAATTAAAGAAGAGAAATTTAAACTCTTTGAAAGAAAAGTAGAAACATTCTAGATATTATAAATTATAACGGGAATCAAAATAATTGGGATAGAAATGATAGACATAGATCATCATATGGCAGTAAAAGAAAAAAGAATGTAAAATGTAATATTCGTGAACTGGAAACTAATCACATGGAACACCAACCCAGGCATGGAAATGGTTTAAGATTCTCTGGTCCAAGCGAAGATGGCAGAAAAGGAACCACCTGACAAAGATTAGGCTAGTTAATTTAACAGAAACAGGACAGACCTGTAGGTGATGAAAATAAATCAAAACTCGGATTATGAAAAATGAGACGTTAGTAAAAAAAAAGGTTCTGAGAGAGATAAAGTTTCATAAATGAAATGAAATGTTTTGTAGAGAAACTAATGACATAGGGTGAAGTGAGATGAAGGAGAGTTTGTTGGAATCTAGACACAAACGTAAATAAATTAATAATTTAAATGGAGTAATGGTTTGGGAGTTGATATATGAGAATAAAAAAAATGAAATGCTTTTCGAGAAGTAATAATGGATGCACAATAAAATAAAAAGATTTTTTTTCTTTCTAGAATACATGCAACTCAATAAAAACAAAGCTAAATAAATGATTTAAAATAATGTTTATAAAGGTTAATACAGAATAAAGGTAAATAAATAAAATAGATGGAATGCAGTATAAATAGTCATTAGTATAAGTGTGGAGTGTCGGAGGAATTGGAAGGAAGGGGTGCGGAATGAGAGTGAAGGTTGAGGGAAGTGTAATAAGTTTAGGCAGTATCATCGTGTGATAATAGTACCTGTAATGGGGTAGATAGGGGAATAGTTTTCAAAGTGATTTTCCAGTAGAGAAATTCCTGGGCCTATCCAAATTTTTCTGGATGAAATAGTCCCAATTCGTACTTAAAATATGCGCAATGGGAACCACCAGTATAGGATGCAAGTCAGTTCATGGGGGGAAATCCTCACATATTATAATAAATATTGTCAATAGCGCAAGCTGAATAAGTCAGTCGAGGAATCCTGCCATTTGCAGTGACCCTTTTTTTCACTTTCTAGTATGCAGACCCATTGGAGCAAGTTGTGGCTTATCCATCGACTGGTAAAAAAACCCAGCATAGAAAGTAATTAATACAATTTGTAAATTAATTAAACCAGTTAGGAGTGATAACTAGAGAGACAATAAAGAGGAATTGTATAAAGGGACTGAAAAATCTATTCATGACAGTTTTGGTTCAGTTCTCTTAATGTTTGCAGTTCCAGCATCATTCATAATAATCATTAAGATTAAGATCGTACTCGTATTACTACCGTGGAAGTTTCCAGAAAAGAGATGACAGGGAAAGCTATTAGCATCCCCAGAATGTGATTAGGTGTCTACACATTTACTGAAGAATAATTTAACATCATGCAGTGCTAGACAGTCACTGGAGTATGCGACCCATCTTCAGTCCTGGTCCTCCAGAATATCAGAAGTCCATCTAGAATTCATGCCTACTTAATAATCTGAACAGTCAAGGAATATCTATCTCAGTGAACGTAGGAAGTCAGCCAAAAGCCAAAACCATTAGCGGAATCCAAAAACCCAGCTGGTTGATGATCAGTATGACAGAAAAAAATGAGGAGTCATATCTTTAGAAGTATGAAGTGCAAAATCCTAGGTATCTATGAATCTTTACTCCCATTCATAAACTGATTGTGTTTGAATAAAAGACTGTTGAATGTTGATAGCCATAGCAATCTTTAAGTGTCTCCTATAAGTCATTATATAGAATGAACCCTAGTATGTGCATGTTTATTTAATTTTCTCATAATGTATTTTAATATTTGCAAAGCTTTCCATTGAGTAATGAATTTATATTTTCAACATGTGTGTGTGTATTTAGATTTAAATGTTTTAAGTATATTATTTATTTTCATGTATCTTAACTAGAAGTGTGTTTAAACAAATTTATAATGTTCTTTTATTATAATATTTCGATTTCTATTTTTTTTTATTAGAAGTGTTTTAAATAAATCGTTTGTTAAGTAATGTTTGGTCGGTTCTCTTTAATAATTATCCACTAATAGATAGACTATAATTGAATATAAGCATTAAGCAATGCTATAATTTGTCTCCCTTATGTTTAAATAAAAGAGCTAGCTGGGGATTAATCAAGCACTAAATTGTATACCTGTCGTCTAAGTGTGCTAATTATAAATTATGATTAGTTGACGCCTGAGGTTTTACTTCAAAACAAATAGATGATAGGGGTTTGAATTTAGCAGCTGAGAAGTTCTATAGCCTGGAAATGTGGTCGCAGATTATACTTTGTATAGCCTCGATCTGGTTATAGGTGCCTCTGCTTGAAGAGCCAGTTTGCTGCGATAGTGAAAGAGCAGCCGGAGAAGATCGAGATTTAATTGTAAATTTATATAATCAGAGCGATCTTATTCCACCCGATTCAATATATAATTTATAACTAAGTATACGCATTATACAACAATACACCTAGTCATTAATATCTCTAAATGTACGCAAATATATAAATATAAGCACACATATATGTAAATACACATTAATATATGTTGAAGGATATATTACAACTTCCGCTTCGAGTAATGGCTGGTAGTGCAAGTATCTTTCCTGCTTGATTTACGGGAACGATTGTTTAAAATAAAAAATTAAAATGGGGCGAAAGAATAAAAAGAACGAGAATACCAAAGTAAGTATTTGTGAAGTTAAAGATAAATTTAAAGTCTTAGATACTAATAATCTGGAGGAAAATAAAAATCATAATGAGAAAATGGCGTTTAAGTCTCTGAGAAAAGAAAGTAAATTAAGGAAATATAATAGTGATACTTCTTTAAATAAACGTAGAGAAGAAAATGATAATAATAGTGATAGTATAAATTTAAAAGAACATACAAATAAATCAATAAATCAAGAAAACAATATAGCACTTACGGAAAAAGCAATTATTAGCAAAAAAACTGAAAAAAGCCTAAGTAGTAACGTTGGCCTAAAAAATCCAGAGTGCGTAATACTAAATAATAATAAAAAAAGGAAAATGGATAGCGATAATAATTTTGACTCAAGTGAAGTTTTGAGCTTACAATCTGATGCAATAAAACAAGCTGGATTCAGATCAAAATTAATTAAAAAGGGAGATGTAGTAGATAATCAAATAAACTCGGTGAATAAAACTCAATTTATTGATGTTAATGATAACTATGCTGATAATATAAGTAGCAAGAAACTTACAACAAAATCTTTCGTGAAATTAAATGAATACTGGAAAAAGATATTTGTAAAGTGTATGTCACCAAGTACATCAATTTTTAGCTTAATTATTCAAACTAATATAATAACAGGGGAACATATACTTGATAAACCAGATATCGATGAATACTTAAAGGCTCTATATTCCCATGAACTCATTAACACGGTCAAATATACTTCTTTTTTTCCCGCTAGAGGGTTCGTTTCGATTAAATATTTCAATAAAGAACAAAAAGATAAAGCTGAAGACATAATTAAGCAAATTCAAAATAAAAAAATTTACTACGTTACAAAAGATCCCAATCCATTGGTCTATGGAAGAATACTGCATACACCTCCAAGTTTCAATGTTGAATTTTTTAAAATCCAACTATTGGATTATGCTGAGATAATAAATTTGGAAAGAGAAATGATGCCAGGCACAGCCTTCCAAATTCCGTCAAACTCATGGACAGTAGTACTTAAATTAAAGAAAGGGGTAACGAAAGAACAGGTACCACATAAAATAACAAAAGATCAAATGCCCATTTCCATAATAATAAAGGGTAGATCACCATTGTGTTTTAAATGTAATCGAGTGGGGCATATTGCAGCAGGCTGTAACACTGCTAACTGCATGAAGTGTAACAAATTTGACCGATTAAATCACCTATGTAATGTATCATCATCAATTAAGACATGGGCTAATATAGTTAGTAACACAGGAGACGAGCATTTATTGTATGAAGAAGAAATTGATAAATTAAAAAATATGGACATATTAGATGAAGTTGAATTGTTACCAGGCCAAAATGATCTATTGCAGGTTGGAAATGTCACAGGTATTGATAGTCTTATAGATTCATTTGATGAGAATAACACAGACTCGCAAATGGAAAATGAAAACGAAGACAGGGTTATGATAACACAATCGGTAGAACTTATCAACCAACAAGTAAATGATAATGAAGATAGTATCAAAACAGAAGAACTTAGCAACAAGCAAATAAATGGTGATGAGGATAGTATCAAAACACTCAAAAGAAATACACATCAAAAGATTAATAAAGTTACAAAAGATAATAATGGTGATAATCAAATAATGTTGAATATTAATTTGGCAGAATTAAACAATGACTCCTATGATAAGAAAGATGATGAATTAAAAACTAAGGGAAAAGATGAGGATGTGGGGTGTAATATGCTAATAAAATGATTATTAAATTATCAAGATATGAAGAATTCACTAAATATAATATCTATGAATGTTAGAGGAATGAATGCAGGTGATAAAGTGATTAAAATTATAGACTACATTGCTTCCCAAAAATATGACATTATAATCTTAGTAGCAACACACCAATTTGGATTACTGAAAGACTTGCAAAGGCAAATGTGTTTCTGTACAGAATGAATACAAAATCAGCACAGGGAGTTGCATTACTAATAAATATGAGATCAAATATAAGAAACATACAAATAATCATGTTACAAATAAATTTTATAGTGATTTCCTTTACCTTTTGTGATAGGCTTCATTATATCTAATTGCAGTATACTCGATTAGTAAAGGTAAAGATATTCCTAAGCTAATTCATGGTATACAACATAAGTTAATGCAGAAGCCGGGCATTGTTGTGGTTGGAGGTGACTTCAATTGCTCCTACCGGGATATTCCTAAAAGTCTGGAAAACAAACTAGAAGCTCTTGCAGTATATCCATTGGAAATGAAATATGGTAAGGATGCCTACACATTTTTTAACAGCAGGTATATGTCACTAATAGATTTGTTCTTTGTGTCAAATGGTAAAGTGAAAGACTCATTCATTGAAACTTCTCTAGTAGGCTTTTCTGATCACCTAAGAATACTATTGGAGATAAAAAATTATGATGCAATAAAAAATAAGGCCTATGTCTTTTCTATTAAAAAGAACATTAAGAGTCAGATAAACTTTACAGTTGATCAAATGTCTAACATTTTGATAGTATCAAACTACTATACAAGCCAATCAAAGCTACCTCCATGTATTGCATGGAATAAAATGAAAAAAAATATCTCAAGCCTATGCCGTAATAACACAAATAATATGTTAACACAAAACCAAATGAGAAATAGAATTATTGAAATCAATAAAATACTAATTACTATATCTGGCCTCAGAGAAAGTAATGATTTAGTGAAGAAGCTACAACTGGAATATAATGATATATATAAAAGAATGCAGGAAGAAACATATACACAAAGAATAAGAAAATTAATCCCAGATCTTAACAAAATAGTGAAGCCAACAATTAACTATGCGAAAATATACATCCCTCACACCAATGGTATCCCATTGATGATGACAGCCGAAGACTCTGTGATATCGGGTGATGAGGTAGATCAATATATGGTTGTGAGATTAAAAGAAATCATGGGCGAACGAAGGATTGAGAGTGAACAATTCTCCATTCAATTAAGGCAAACTATGAATGGTTACATCTCGCATCAGGAGGTCTTGCTTGAAATAAAGAGATTAAAATTGCAAACAGTATTAGCAAATGACGAAATCCCAGCATCAGTGTATAAGCAAATTGGTTATCTTCTGATTGGCCCTTTATTAAAATTTTATAATCAAATGTGCTCAGAGATTTTTGATTGGCCATATATTAACAACAGAATAATCTTCAGCATTAAAAAAGAAAAGAATATGAAAATGCCCCACTTTGAAGAACTAAGAACTATAACAATTGAGGATATTGATGCTAAAATCATTGCTAGAATATTACAAAAAAAATTATTTAGAAATGTCAGTAACAAGATATCAACGGCGCATCATGCAGTAAAGGGCAAGAGAGCAGTAAATGCAGCTATTAAAATCCAAGAAGCTATTAAGCATGCCAGGACGCATAATCTAACACAGTATTTCACATTGCAAATTGATTTTAAATCTGCCTTTGACCTCGTGAACTGGTCTTATCTATTTAATACCCTAAAGGAGCTTATAGCGGATGATCCATTCTTATTGAATGCAATAAAAAATTACATTATGAATAATAGAATTTCTTATAAAAATTTCATGAGAAGATCAGAGTTTTTTGCCCCAGATAGAGGAATTCCGCAAGGATCACCTTTGGCAGCACTGTTGTTTGCAATTTATGTAGATCCCATGATAAAAGAAATAGAGACACTAATAAATGGAATTTACCTGCCCCAATTGGGAGTTTCAGTAAAGATCACGGCATTTATAGATGATATTGTAATAATTTTTGAAAAACTGTTATAATATTGATGTTGTAATGAATATAATCAGAAAATTTCAGCAGGCAACTGGAGCATTAATTCAAGTAAATAAATCAGCAGCTTGGCAATTGGCAACAGGCAAAAGAATTCCCAATGAGTTTGTAGCCCTACCTTCCTTGGCCTTCCATTATATTTACCAAAAACTAAGATGAATGGACTATTAAACAAATTAGTCACAAGGAAAATTGAGGAAAGAATTAATGGTTTTATGCCTTTTAAACTCTATGAAATAACTAAAACCAAAATATTTAATGCAATTGCAATGGGAGTGCTAGGATATTATGGCCCATGGTTAAAATTATATAATAAATCAAACCTAAAGATTATACAGATGGCAAAAAAATTCATATGGGGAAAGAAAACTTATCTCCTCTCTACCTCGCTTTTACAGCTTCCAATAAATAAGGGTGGTCTCAATTTAATTGACCCAAAAGCTTATGTTCAATTTGTTACTGCTAAAGCTTATATGAATGTAGCCAAGGATCAGTCATTTAATCTCCCAAATGGTGACATATTTATTATTAATGGATTGGGAGCTGAAAAAAGATCGTATCTTACTGACATGTTGATGGCATATAAAGATTTGCAAGATGAACTTAATGTAACCACCCTAGATGGTATTAGATATAAAGATTTAAAAAAAGCAAATTACCAAAATGAAAATAATTGGTTGAGTTGTTCAATGAAAAATGTATTAAAAAAATTTCACTCAATATATATATCTCAGACATCAATGAGATTTATTTTTAAGTTAATCAATGGGATTCTACCTACAACTACCTATATTAATAAAAGACTGGGATTGAGTTTGAATGAAACCTGCATTATGTGTAAGAGGCACAATGAAACTTTTATGCACTTATTTGAAGAATGCTACGCCTTTAGAGAAATTAGAATGAAGGTCTTTCACAGGTCTATAATAAATCTCAAATATCTTATGAAAAAATATGTTATAAACTTTAACCCGCACAGGGCAATAAGATGTTCACTTTTATTTGATAATAAAAAATTCAATTGGTTAAAAAAAATGGATAGAGATTGGGAGAACTACTTCAACTTATGCCTAAAATATTGGCCCCAAAAAACCTTCCAACATGTATGGGGAGGAATTGCTCTCTCCAGATGTGAAATCTGGGAGTAAAACATAAAATAAAGAAGGGTAATGTTGTTAAAGAAAAAGGGTCTAAATCGTAAACAATGAACAGGTAACAGGAGAATTAAGTGAACGTGTTGCAATGTGTATAATGGACAAGTGAAGGATAATACTGTTCTTTTTTTTTTTTTGTCTGTACTAAAAATTGATCTTGTAATTATGTAAATATGTTGTGATTTAATAAAGTGTGTTACTTAAAATAAAAAAAAAAAAAATTAATATATGTTGACTTGGATGGGTTTGAACTAAGGATAAATACTATTATAGGATGTTGGATAAAAAATACCATTTCAGCACATTTATTATAAACATTAAAAAATATAGTATTGGTAAAGAAATAATCATTTTTATTATAGCACCCAACTGTACATTATATTTCTTTATCTATTTTTTATTTAATTTCGACTGTATTATGTAAGATAAACAAATTTGTGAAATGCTACTTTAAAAAAAAAAAATAACAGTGTTGCAAAAATAAATTGAAGTTTTATTGGGTAGATAATACAAAAAAAAATAAACAACAAAAAAGCTGATAATATTACCATAAAGTGTATCAACAATACATTTTATAATGTACATTGGGTACATTGGGTTAAACTAATTTTTAATAAAATTTTAAAATGTACATTGTACTTAGTTAATTTTAGATTAATTTAACAAATTGTGATTCAGGAAATATTCTCTAATCACATAGAAGTAAATGATGGATTATCAATGAAAAAATTATAATTTTTTTTAAAAAAATATTATAACTGCTGAAATTTTTTTTACAATATACCCACAGATTAGTCCATTTTTAAAAATAATATGCTTAATAAAATATTTAATATTTAAAACTTTTTTCAATTTAAGTTTTATTTGGTAATCACTTATTTTTTTCCCCATAGGAATTCATTATAATTGCTTATTTTTTATGAGACTTATGTTTATGGGTCATTTCTGGTAACCAAATGAGTTCACTGTCAGAGATAAAGATATATTTTAACATTTACTTTTAAAACCATTTACCAAACAGAATATTTTGTAGTAAGCACTGTTAAACAGATATATTTTTTGCAAACAATTACTTAGGATTTATGAAGAGTAATAGAAGTTTTCTATCAAAGGATGACATTGTCTATTATATGCCCTGAAGAACGGATGATTATTTAAAAAAATAGTAGTCTATATAACTATAGATAATTGGGTTAAGTACTATGAATTTGGTCTATGTATAAAAATTGATAATTTATTGTTAAATCCAAAAGTGATTACTTATAGGTAAACTGACTAACTAATTATTGTATTATAACCATGATGATTCACCTAGTGGCAATTTATTAATATAAATACATGAAAAATTAATTATGAATTCAAGTGCAAAATCATTAGATGAATTATAGCTGTAAATTTTGATTTCTATGTTATATTAGTGAAGCTGATTAAAGCCCAGGATCTCCTATCCTCTCTATATTCAGATATATAAGTTCTATGGGCAAAGTAAGTTTAGTAAATTAAATACAATTACATTAAGTGCCATCTGACCATTATTATTATTATTATTATTATTTTTTAAGTGTCATAGCATCGGCCGGGATGCGAACCCGCAACTCAGGCAACTGCCTGCAAGTGCAAAGCAGTCACGCTGACCTCTCGACCACCAATGCAAGACATCTGACCATTATTGGCAATAGTTTTCATTACTTGTCACCACTTTTTAAGACAATTTATTCTAAATCTAAACCTAAAGCTATATCATAAACCAATAACAAAATTTTATTATTAAAAAAGAATCATTTAATTATATATACACTAATTCTAATATTCTCATGAATAAATGATGAATTCATAGTATTATATATATATATAGATTAACACCAATAAGTAACAGACTTTTAAGGTATTGGACAGTTATAATGTCTATTATAGTCAATTTCTTATCTATATTAATACATAAGTGTGAAAGTTGGTTTGTTGGTGACTTTATAATTCAATAAATATTGCACCAATCTAGATGAATCTTGAATGATTTCCTTTTTATTTTTGCATAGAATTTTATAGGCTATACATTTTTGGTCTATGATATTTAATTGTTTTAAAAACTTTTGTAATTTGCAATATATAAAAAGAAGTTAAATTAATAAATGTTTTTTTAAAAAAGAAAATTGGCAAATATCAATGACATTTATATTGTAAATTGCTTAGATTGCAAGAGATGTAATAAAAATGTTTCATATGCAGGGACAATAAAAAATAAATCAACAACTAGATTAAAAAGCATTTAATAGATGAAAATTCTAATATATACCTACATCTGTATCTATATTACTATATAAATGTGAAAGTGTTTTGTTTGTGACTTTATAACCCAACAAATATTGCACCAATCTTGAAGAATCTTGGATGAATTTATTTTCTTTTGTAAAAATTTTTACCAGCATATAATTTTTTGCTTTAATTGTTTTAAAAAAAATCTGTAATTTGCAATATAAAAATATGTGGGAAATCTATATTACAAATGTTTTTGAATAAAATCTTAAAAAAACAAAAATGAAACAGAGAGCAGCACTGATTAAAAGATTACACAGATTAAAGGAAAAGTAAGGGTAGTTGGAGTATTACCAAGATTTGATAAGAGGCATTTGTTAGATAGGGCATGTTCTATAAATGAGAGAGTGAAAAAATTGTGCGAGAGAAATAATGTTGTGTTTGTGGGTGTATGGGATTCGTTTATTGGAAGGAGGGAGTTATATAGTAAAGATGGATTGCACTTAGGAAAACAAGGAAGTGAAGTTTTAGGGAGTCTGATATTTAAAGAATATAATTCGGGGAAACTTTTAAAGGGGCGGGCTTTCAAATTGTAATATTATCAAAAAGAAGAAGAATGGATGGGATATAAGAAATAAGCAAAAGATAGTTGATTTAGATATAAGTGTAGATGTGGAGAGGGAATGGTTCTGTAAGATTAATGGTAAGAAAGTTTCTTATAGACGTAATGGAGAAGAAAGAATTAAAAAAATTTATAAAAGAGTAGTTAGGAAAGAAGAAATTGTTAAAATTGGGTTTTTGAATATGCAAGGTGGTAGAAGACCAGAAGAGTGGCTGGAATTAAATAAAGCAATTGAAAATGAAGAGCTTGAGGTATTAGCAGTAGTGGAAACTCATCTAAGAGAAGAACTTATTTTGGAAGAGGTGGTATGGCAAGGTATAAACAGAAAAGAAAAAAGGGGTGATGGTATAGGTGTTATATCGACAAAATATTTAAACATTGTTAAAGGTCAAGAGCATTTGTGGTTTGAAATAAGGTTGGGTAGACAAGAATGGATGGTGGGTCTAGTGTATATAGCTACTGGAGATAGTCAAACTGTAATGGAGTGGAACAGTAGTATATATGAATGCCTAATTAAGGATATACAGAGGTTTAAAGAAAAGGGAAAGAGAATAATGGTTATAGGGGATATGAATGGACATATTGAAGAAATTGATGATGTAGATAATAAGAATGATCAGTTGTTGAAGAAATTTTGTCAAATAGTGAATTTGAGCATTGGGAATTTATCAAATATGTATAAGGGACAATACACATGGTCTAGGAATAATGTATTTCATACAATAGATTATGTATTGTAGAGAAAGAGGGAATGAATAAAATACGGAAAATTAAGGTGTTTGATAATGAAGAGAGAGTATGTAATAGTGATTATAACTTTATTGTAATAGAAATAGTTAGTAATGTGATGGACGATAGAAATAAAGGTAGAAATAATAGTGAAAGATGTGGATGGAGAGTGAATGATAAGAATAAGTTGGAAGAGTATAAAATAAAAGTTGAAGAAACCATGGAGCAGTTGGTTGGGGATGAATATAAGGACTGGTGTGGTGAAATAGAAAAAGTGGCAAATAGGGTTTTAGTTGAGAATATGCAGAGGAATAAAAGTAATAAAAAATGTGAGTTAGTAAAAGTGTAAAAGAGAGGAAAGAAGCATGCAGAGAATATAAGTGTGCTATTAAGAATAAAGAAAGTGAAAACGATATTAATGCTAAATGGGGAAAGTACTTAGAAAAAAAGAAGTTGGCTAAAATGGATAATTATAGAGAGAGGATGAAGTTAAATAGTAAATTGTTGGAGGATATTAATAAAAGTGGAAGAGATGGGAGTAAAAAATTTTGGAATTACATTAAAAGGAGAAATGTAGGGGAAAGAGAGATAGTATTAAAAGATGACGAGGGAATAGAGTGTAGCTCTAGAGAAGAGGTAGAGAGCATCTTAAATAGATATGGAATGGATATAGAAAAGATGTTAGATGTGAAGGAATTAGTGATAGAAAACATGAAAACAGGTAGTAATGGGAATATTAGGTTCACAAAGAATGAACTGAAGGAGGCAGCGAAGAGATTGAAAAGTGGAAAGGCAAAAGGTTTAGATGGATGGGCAGCAGAGATGGTAATGAATTTAGGGGATAGAGCAAAAGCAAAGTTATTATCGTGTTTTAATAAGATGACACAGAAGAGAGTTTTTCCAGGTAGTTGGAGTAATACAAGAATAAGATTATTATTTAAAGGAAAGGGTAAGGATCATAGAAAGTTAAATAATTATAGACCGATAGTGGTGACATCAGTTTTATATAAAGTTTTCTCATATATGGTAGCTGGAAGAGTTGTAAAATGGATAGAAGAGAATAATGTAGTGGGGGGGAATGCAAGGAGGTTTTAGGTCAGATAGGCGTATAGGAGATAGTTTGTTTGTAGTTACACAACTTATGAAGATGAGTAGGAATCCAGGTAGATCGTTATATATGAGTTTTATAGATATAGAGAAAGCATATGATAGAGTAAATAGAAATAGATTATGGGTAAGGTTAGCCAATTTGGGAATGGATGAAGCTTTAGTAAATATTATTAAGAAATTATATGAAAATAATTATTATACTTACCAATTAGGGGATATAGAATCAGTTAAAGTTAAAAATGGGGTGGGATTAAGGCAAGGATGCCCTATGCCACCTATTTTGTTTTTGTTGTTTTAGAGTGAAATGGAGAAAGCAATAGAAAGACTAGGAAGAGGGGTAGAGATACCGTTAATGGGTGGCAAGGGAGTATATACTTTGTCGGGTCTTTTTTTGCGGGTATCTTTTTGTGTGCAGAAAGAAGAGAAGATATGGAAATTATGTTGAGGACATATGCAAGGGTGGGTAAAGAGATGGGGATTAAATTTAGTGAAAAAAAATCAAATATAATGATGGTTAATACTGGGGAAAGAGAAGATGTAGAATTTTTATTGGGGGATATAAAGTTAAGTGTAGTGGATAGATATAGGTATTTGGAAATTATCTTATGTAATCAGGAAAATTGCTTGGATGAATGGGAGAAAAAATTGATACATGAAGCAAAGAAAAGAAAGGGTTTGGTAAAGAAACTAACAGTATTTTCATATAATAAATATGATGTAGCTAGAATTGTATGGAAGGGAGTTGCAGTAGCAGGGTTAACATATGGTAATGATGCATTATGTGTTAGTAAAAGGGTTTTAGATTATTTAGAGAAAGTACAAAGGGAAGTAGGAAGACATGCATTAGATGCAGAGATGTGGACAGCAAAGGAGGCAATTCAAAGAGAAATGGGATGGTCATCAAGTTTTTATATGAGAGATGCAAAAAGTAAAATGAAAATGTTTGGTAGGTTGCAGTTAATGGATAGTAAAAGAATAGCAAAAATATTGTTCAATTGGGTTATGAGTAAAGGGCAGGTAACAAGATGGGTGAGAAAGGTAATGCGGTATTCAAAAGATTTGGATAAAGAATTTATATCAGTATACTTGTAAAAAAAGGTGGGATGATTGTGTTAGGAGGATTGTTGAGTGTTATAGAATAGAAGCATTAATAAAAAATAGGGAGTTGGAGAACTAATATGGAGGGTAAGAAGAGTTTAAATATATATAGAAGTAAATGGAATATTGGATGCGACTTAATTTATGATAATAGTAAGGAAAGTAGTTTATTGTTTAAGGCTCGAACGGGATCGTTAGCAACAAGAGAATATACATGTAAACGGAAAACTATGGGTGATTTAGTGTGCAAATTGTGTAAGGAAGATATAGAAAATATTAGGCATCTGTTGATTGAATGTAAATGCTTGAAAGCAGAAAGGGTACAGATAATGAAGTTATGGGAGAATAGGTATGAACAAAGTGAATATACAGAAAGTGAGTTATTAGTTTTTATGCTGGGTTTGTGAAAAGATGAGGGATTTAGATAAAAAGGCCATAGAGTTGACAAAGATTATGTTGTGGAAATGGGATGGGGCAGAATATGGGAAGACTTAGAGTGGGAAATGGAAAATAAAGTGGCTAACAGGTTTATCTGGGCATAATTGCTGAGATATTCTTGACTTCGTTTAAGAAGCCAAATACAGCATATCACATCACAGAAGAGTTTTTCCGGGTAGTTGGAGTAATACAAGAATAAGATTATTATTTAAAGGAAAGGGTAAGGATCATAGAAAGTTAAATAATTATAGACCGATAGTGGTAACATCAGTTTTATATAAAGTTTTCTCATATATGGTAGCTGGAAAAGTTGTAAAATGGATGGAAGAGAATAATGTAGTGGGGGAAATGCAAGGAGGTTTTAGGTTAGATAGGCGTATAAAAGATAGTTTGTTTGTAGTTACACAACTTATGGAAATGAGTAGGAATTCAGATAGATCGCTACATATGAGTTTTATAGATATAGAGAAAGCATATGATAGAGTAAATAGAAATAGATTATGGGTAAGGTTAGCAAATTTGGGAATGGATGAAGCTTTAGTAAATATTATTAAGAAATTATATGAAAATAATTATTATACTTACCAATTAGGGGATATAGAATCGATTTAAGTTAAAAATGGGGTGGGATTAAGGCAAGAATGCCCTATGTCACCTATTTTGTTTTTGTTGTATTTGGTGAAATGGAGAAAGTAATAGAAGGACTAGGAAGAGGGATAGAGATACCGTTAATAGGTGGCAAGAGAGTATATACTTTGTCAGGTCTTTTTTTTGCGGATATCTTTTTGTGTGCAGAAAGAAAAGAAGATATGGAAATTATGTTGAGGACATGTGCAAGGTGGGTAAAGAGATGGGGATTAAATTTAGTGAAGAAAAATCAAATATAATGACGGTTAATACTGGGGAAAGAGAAGATATTGAATTTTTATTGGGAGATATAAAATTAAGTGTGGTGGATAGATATAAGTATTTGGGAATTATCTTATGTAATCAGGAAAATTGCTTGGATGAATGGGAGAAAAAATTGGTAAATGAAGCAAAGAAAAGAAAGGGTTTGGTAAAAAAATTAACAGTATTTTCATATAATAAATATGATGTAGCTAGAATAGTATGGGAGTTGCAGTAGCAGTTAACATATGGTAATGATGCATTATGTGTTAGTAAAAAGGTTTTAGATTATTTAGAGAAGGTACAAAGGGAAGTAGGAAGACATGCATTAAATGCAGAGATGTGGACAGCAAAGAAGGCAATTCAAGGAGAAATGGGATGGTCAAGTTTTTATATGAGAGATGCAAAAAAGTAAATGAAAATGTTTGATAGGTTGCAGTTTATGAATAGTAAAAGAATAGCCCAAATATGTTTAATTGGGTTATAAGTAAAGGGCAGGTAACAAGATGGGTGAGAAAGTTAATGCGGTATGCAAAAGATTTGGATAAAAAATTTATATCACTATACTTGTATAAAAAGTGGGATGATTGTGTTAGGAGGATTGTTGAGTGTAAGGAATGGGATAAAAGAATAGAAGCATTAATAAAAAATAGGGAGTTGGAGAGATGGAGAACTAGTATGGAGGATAAGAAGAGTTTAAATATATATAGAAGTAGACGGAATATTGGATGCGAGTTAATTTATAATAATAATAAGAAAAGTAGTTTATTGTTTAAGGCTCGAACGGGATCTTTAGCAACAAGAGAATATACATGCAAATGGAAAACTATGGGTGATTTAGTGTGCAAATTGTGTAAGAAAGGTATAGAAAATATTAGGCATCTATTGATTGAATGTAAATGCTTGAAAGCAGAAAGGGTACAGATAATGAAGCTATGGGAGAATAGATATGAACAAACTGAGTTATTGGTTTTTATGCTGGGGTTGCAAAAAAATAAGGGGGATCTAGATATAAAGGCCATAGAGTTGACAAAGATTATGTTGTGGAAATGGGATGGGCAGAATATGGGAAGACTTAGAGTGGGGAATGGAAAATAAAGTGGCTAACAGGTTTATCTGGGCATAATTGCTGAGATATTCTTGACTTCGTTTAAGGAGAAGCCAAAATACATCACATCACATATTTGCAAATTTTTTTAAATGAAAAGTATAGTATTTGATAAAACAAGATAAAAATTGATTTTGTAAATACATTTTAAATTAATTAAATTGCATTTATAACATGTAATTTAATGCCTATTTAGATCAGTTATAATAATGAATTTGATAATTTTTTAGGATTTTTGCTGAAAGATATACATGTTTTAAAGCAAAATTTAAAATAGCACAGGTACAGCAAGAGAAATATTCAATTTGATAAATTTTTTAGGGATATCAGTATAAAATATTTAACATGTGGAAAAGGGAATTTGTTTAGCAAGAAAAATATTGAATTTGGTAAACTTTTATCATTTCTCTTCAAGCATACTCTCATATGATAAAGCAAGATATTGTTGCCTGCATATTGAAATACATATTAGAGAAATGGAGAGATATTAGTTTTATTGCATAAATATATTTTAAATCATTTAAATTTTGTTTGGATCTATGTTTAATTTTTCACTTGCATATATTAATTGAAATTTTATTGCCACTTTAAAAATTATCACATGAGAAATATAAAATAATTTATTTTAAAATCAGTATTTATTGTATTTAATAAAAGTTATATTTTTGCAATATTGTTAAAGATAATTAATTCATTTAAATATTAGATAAATATGTTTTATTTATCAAACTTTTTACAAACACAAGGGAACCATTAAAGAAATGAAGAAAATTAGCAAGTGAAAATTTTATTTGGTATTCAATACATAAAAATCGGAAATGAAGTATATAAATATATTTTAAATATCAAACCTTCTACTAATGTGAGGGTACAACTAGAGTTCAAAAGCAAAATACATAAATGTACTTTGAATTATCAAATTTTCTAATAATGCGAGGAGATAACTAGAGAATTGGAAAGAATTAGTGAGGAAAATTTTTATTTGATTATTCAATATTTCAAAAATAGAATGTAGATAATAAAACATTAAAAAAATTTCTACTGCTGAGAATATATATCCTCATATATAAAAATTAGAAACATTTTAATTATCAACTGCATTATATCTTTTTATATTTTTATTTTTATTACTATTCTGCTAACACAAGCAAAGCTGACCCATAACTTTGTTTGTATTAGTAAAATAAAACAATGTAATATAGTTGATAATTAAAATATATTCAAATCAATATTTACATAAAATAATAATACATGAGTTATCAACAGCATTTAAAAATGGCCTACAACATTGTTTATAAAAATATTTATAATAGTTATTTTTATCTCTTTTCTGATAAGTCATATTGTTATTTGTTAAATATTTGAAATTTATATGTTGGGACTATTTCCATTATGTAGAATTAATTGTTAAATATCTTTAAAAAAATTCAAACTTTATTTAAAGTTTTCAAAAACATTCATATATGAGTAATAGAACATACATTAGTACATAATATAATCCTTTGAGTGATATTCTTCTCTGTTCTTCAAGTGTTGCAGACCTGATCAGTGACAGTATTAGCATGGGAAATCAAAACAGAGATCTTTAGTTTCATAAAAACTAAAATAATACTCTAACCAACTAGGTTATTCTATCGAAGGTGATAGTCGGTAGCAATTTTATATTCTTATCTATGAGGTCTTTTTGCTTCTTCCATTTTTTCTCAAAGTCAAAGTTAATGAATAGTTCCCACACATTAAGAATTATTACACTAAGTTGATTTACAATCTATTTTCAATTATCATGTATTACTGTTTCCTCTTTGTTCAATATTTTTGTCTTTTTCAATCAAATATATGTTCATTTGTAGATACATGGCTGCTATTTTAGAAATATGTTTTTTTTTCTCTTTAATTATCGAATATATACAATAGGATACAAGCCATTTGATTCTAAGCTTTAAGGAGATACTCAAAGATAATAATGCATATTGCATAAATTTAAAGGGGTTGATGATTCTCAACAAAGAATGAAGTAATCAAATTTTATCAATTATTTTATTTTTTTAAGATTTAAAGTAAATAAATTATTCTTAATTTCATTTCAAAATCATAATAAATTATCTTTATTCAGAGAATTATCATTTTGTTTAAAATAATATTTTATACAGAATTATAGTAATAAATAAATTTCAATTTTATAAGTCAGCAGGTTGTATGTTATTTAAACTTTTACAAGATTCAACAAATGTCGTAACCTGCTGAGTCCCATAATTTTAATATATAGTGAATATTTTTAATTTTTAAAATTTTAAATTCTTAAATAAAAAGCTGATGTCATACAAAGCACAGTTACAGTGCAATGTCGTCAATAAAATATGAAATTAGAAGTCAACTATTTAATTCAGCATTAAATAAGTACAAGTCTCACACCTTTTGTTATATTTTCAAAAACTAAAACTTTATTTACACATTAGAGTGGATACAAAAGAAATCAATGATAGGATAAAACAATGACAATAAAAAAATTTCAATATAAGTGTGGTATGAAAGCCATGTATATAGAAAATTCAAAAGTTGTATTAGATCAATAATATAGTCTCAGGAGCAGCATAGGAAAATCATGATAGTTAATTACTGCAAGTATGAAAGAAACATAGTTAAATATAAATAAAATCAAAGATTACACTAATACCTTAAGGCAGTGTGTCATGTGCTTAATTAGCTAGGAATATAAACTAAGTCAAACCTATGTATAAGGTTTGGAAATTCCATTGATTAATGATTATCCTGGCCCAAAGAGTAACGAGGATTATAACAATATTTACAAGTTGATTAAGGTAAATTAATTGTACAGTATGTAACTAATGCAAAGTTTGTGTGTTAAATATATAGGATGTATGAAAGATCTACATAGTTAAAGTTTAGATTATTCTTAAGTGAAAGATGGGATATCTTATTTGTTCAGTGGATGGGAGAAAGTTCAAGTTTTGGGCCTAAGAAATGCATGAATTAGGACTCTAGCCTTATATAAGAAAATAATTTTTTCTTAAATTCAAATAGAGATTTATACTTTCTATTTTTCCAGAGTTTAATTCCTTTTTTTTTCCATTTATAATAAAAGTTTTCTATTCTACAAATCAAATGAATCATTATTTCTAATTTCATTCATTTACATATATTTTGAGTAATCCTTTTCAGGCCTCTTTTAAACTTTAGATTGTTAAAGGGTCACAGATTTTAGAATTTCAGGACTAAATAATATATAAAAAAAGGGAGTGAGAATATAAATTACTTGTTAATTATTTAATTTTTTTTATAGATTTCTAGAGATTCAATCATCAATACGTTTCCAGGATAATAGAGTTTTAACAAAAGTAGGAGGAATGAAACAGTTATCAAAAAAATTCAATATTACTGCTCACAGAAAAACAAAATAATACAGCAAAAGTTAGATTTTGGACATTTTAAGAACTGATAGTTCACAGGAAAAAAAGTTGATACTTGGTAAGAATAAAGCAAAGAAGAATAAAAACATCTTTATGGAATTGAAGAAACACAAAGGTACTCATAAAAATATCAATGTACCACGAGAAACAAAAATAAATAGAACTTAACAATATTATATCTGTTTGTATTCCAGCTTGTGAAAGAATGATCATTAAAGCCATTATTTTTCTTTTATGGTATTGAGTCTTGTTTATTCACTAGTCACTTCAAAAAGTTTTTAAAACAGGTTTTTCTTCTTAAATGATAATTAAAGTTCCAATGTATTTCATATGTAGAAAAGTTATTGATGACTAAATCACCAAAATGATAACTGTAACACTGCAGCTTCATTTGAAATGTTGAATGAATACTTTTTTTTTTTGTTATCATAAATAATCAAACTTTTTGCTCACTATAGAACTGTTTTAATCAATGAGTGATCATCAATCAATAAAAGTTCTTTACAAATGTCTATTACAAATTTCTACAATGATTAAAAAAAACAAAAAAAAAAACTCCTAGAGTTCAATGTAATTATTGCTTTAGTTCAAAACTTAACAATCTTTTTTGTTATGAATCTAACCCAACTCCAATTAAAACATTTTAATCTTTATATTATATACTACAAGGCCAATCTGAGTTCCAATTTATTCATTACTTTATACAAGTATTTATTTTGTGTTGCTTATAAACTTTGCTTTGGAAAACAAAAATGTAGGCTAGGATGATATGTAAACATTATTATAAATGTTAAGTAAAATAAATAAATAATTTCCAGATTATTTAAAAAAAAAATCTAATATTGCTGTAATGGTTGATGGTCATTTTTGAAATTTTCAATTTTCTTTCAAACAGCAACAACAAACAGTGAAATAACGCAATAAACATTTTAATTTTAAAAAATTATTATTATAAAGTTTAATTTATATTTTGAAGTATATTTTCAGTCAAGTGTATGTGCTGAACTGAAGAAAAACTAGAATATTAAAGCAGCAGCAACAACAAAAGAGTGGGAATGATAACCTGAATAATCAAAGCAAGAATATTCAAAGTGGGTGGTAAAAACCAATAATATTACTGGAACTATATATTATATTAGGGGGAAAAAATAATGAATTAAAACTCTGGAATAACAAGTTCTTCCACATAAAGTGAAATCAAAAATAATATATTTTATTCACATGATCATTATTATATTAAATGAATATACATACACCTACATATGAGTGTTTTTTTTCTTCTTTTTTAAAAAAAATACATATTTAGAGATTACTAAAGGATAGCCAATTTATTAAAAAAAATCTACAACTTTCATCATTTATCTGCTGCTTATTTAAGTTTTTAATTGCATTAGTATGTTCTACAAAAGTTAGAGTAGTATTAAAGTGGTGGCCTCTATTGTCAAGGTTCAATCCAAATTCTATGTAAACTCCTGAGCAAAAAAAACAAAAAAACAATCCATTTGATTATTATTATTACACTACTAAGAATTTCATGATTTTGATTGTGAAAAATCCATTTTAATAATTATAAATATAAGAATTTGAAATCAGACTTTCAACTATCCACACTATCTCATACCACTGATACACATGATCACACACATGTAGAAAAAATAAATAATCACCAATATGCGTCTTTTGTGCTGAACTCATCAGTTGATCCAGATTATCAATCCTCACAATGGGCAGGCTTCAATCCACTCCAACCTCCAACTCTTCAGCCATCCATACCATTGAAAGTCTGATGACGGAAAACCCAAATCCCATGCTAATGCCAATATTGTTGATTATTTATCTTTTCTACATGTGTGTGGTCATGTGTATCAGTGGTATGAGATAGTGTGAATAGTTGAAAGGTGCTTGAAAGTCTGAGTTCAACCCCCCTATATTTACAATTAAGCTCTAGCTATATGAAAAGTGCCTGTATTTCAAATATTTAACAGTTATATTAAAAAAATATAGTATAGTAAAAATGCACTTTAAAAAAGCAATAAAATGTTAGAAAAATACTCTGCTAATAAGTGATATATTAATTTGCTAAACCTACATATTTATTCTAATTAATAATATAGTAACAGGCCAAAGAAATTCAAAGCAATTTTTTTTTCTATTCTCATCAAAGTCAGATCTTGATTTTTCTTGATATTATTTAACTCTTTATCCCATAAATAAACAATTATGAAAAACATTCTAAAATCTAGTTTTCATACTAAGAGAATGGCTTTTTAAAAATAAACAATAACATACTAAAAAAACAAAAAAAAGATTAGAGTGATTTGGTACATCAATTTTATTTTTAATAACTAAAAGCTTAACTTCAACGTTTTAATAAGATTTTAACAAATTCATAATAATGGTCTGATCAAAACAATATTCTACATATTGTAAAAGAGAGCAATATAATAAAGTTAAACATGGCAAAAAATTCATGCCAATAATAATATACCCATGTTCAAGTAAATGATAGTTCATAATAAATCATGACTTTTTAAAAATGCAGCTATTTCATTTTTTCTAAGTTTACAACATGGGAAATTAATTTTATACATCAAATAAATAAATAATGGTAACTATAGAAGTATATGCCTCATCACTAATAATGAAATCTAGATTATATTACAATTATATTTTCTATTTTTAAGACATAACAGATAGAATCCTATTTTCTAGCTACTAATAGTTAGATAATTTTATGAACGAATAAATGTTCAACAGAGGTGACTGATTTGGCTGCTTTAAAAAAATCCTAATTCTGCTTATGACTTGAAAAAAAAAAGGATTCCTACAACAACAGCAAATGATTCATCCATCAGATAGATACATTGAACATTATGACATGGTTCATTTTATTTATCATTCTGAATTTAATTCTAATTTAACTTTTGAGTGGATTTAAAGTAAAATATATTGAGATTTTATAGCTACTATTTTACATAAATTCCAGATTAATTCAGACAACAAATTTCACATAAACCATTTCATTATATATACATTATATTCTCCCTATATCTTGGAATCATCACAAAAAAAAAAAATCAAGACAGATGTCACATGACCTAATTTAATATGCTGTATTACAAATGTTATATATAGAGCTCACAAATAAGCTCTTAACAAGCTTTGCAGAATATCCACAACCCAGACCAGTTTCTGTTACTGGCATCCTCAGTGAGGTGCTAAGATATTCAAGCATTAGATTAAAAATACCAGGACAAGCCCCAGCACTGATATTATCTAATGTATAACTATTAAGTAGCAAATCTGAAATTTTCAGACATCCATATGTCTTCCAATCCAGTTATCTAACTTAAATAGCTATATGGGACTGCACTAAGTTCAGATACACCACATATTAATAGCTTTAGCAATATAAAATTGTCAAAGCCTTAATAGCAAAAAAAAAAAATAATAAAAAAAAATCAAGTCAGATGTCACATGACCTAATTTAATAAGCTTGTATTACAAATGTTATATATAGAGCTCGCAAATCACTGAGGACGCCAGTAGCAGAAACCGGTCTGGGGTTGGGGATATTCTGCAAAGCTTGTTAAGAGCTTATTTGTAAGCTCTATATATAACATCTTGGAATCATCTACAATCTGGACAAAATTACAAGATCCCAGACTATTATGTTAGCATAAAAAATAATTAAATGATTTATTGCTTGGGACTTTGTAAGAAGTTCGATCACTGGAAGTGAAAGAGCTGAAATTACTATTCAAGGACTTTGAGCTCAAGAGACATCAATCTATTTACTGCACTAAACTATTTTATTATTTTAGCATATATGAGAGTTTATTTAAGTAACATTTTCAATTTAATTTTGAATACCATACATTAAAAAAAAAAAGTAGTCAAGCAATAAAAAAAATAAACATTCTCTTGTACTTGGGAGGTATTTCATAAGGGTTCCATTATGTTCTATAGGACATCCTTGAGATTTCCTGTTATCATTACAAATGATAGAAAATTTATTAAACTTTAATTATTATTTTGGTCAGTAGATGCATTATCTTGTCTGCAAACAAAAAAAAAAAAGTATGACTGTATGGCAATGAAGATAAATGGTGAGAAAACAGTAATTTTCAGTAGTTGTCATTATTGGATAGTATTTACAAAAAAGAACTAAAAAGATATTAATTTTTATTTCTTTTTTTTAAAATATTAATATATATAATTTGAAATCGGAAACATGCTATCATAGCACTATTTTTATTCAGAAATAAATTTTCTTAGTGGTTAAAGTTCATCATTTTTTGTTTTATTATCTATAACATTATAAAAAATTTATTATTTTTATAATACTTTCTAATTATTTCTGAAAGTATATATAAAAATTGTGATAAAACTTTATTTTTCAAACACACACAAACAAATAATTTAAAAATCATGGGAGTAGAAAAAAATCACCTTTTTTAAAACAGAAAATAATAAAAAAAAGATATTTTGGAAAGATTGACAAAGATTCATTTAAAGCAAAATCAAAGTAAAAGTATTTTTAAATAAGTGATTATAAATTAATAAGTTTAAATAAAGTAAGTATCATGCTTTTTATTTTATATTTTTATCAATTTATTTTTTTTTAAAAAATATATTTTTACTTCATACTGTATATGGCAAAACTTTTTAAAATAGAGGACATTCATTATCATTTAAATTTTTTAATTAAACAAAAATAAATTGAAAGGATGTAATATAAAAACTTTTTTAAAATGAAAAAAGATAGGGGAAAGGGAAGGTACTATTTATTTTTTTAATTGTATGAAAAGAAACTGAATATATATATAATAATCTATATTAAAATTAATAATTTAATGCTCATTTAAATTTCCAGCAGCACTTGAATGCTTAAAAAACATAGTAAGTTAAAATGAAAGGAGTGGGATACAATGTCAATTTTCAATTATTCTGAAAAAGATTTAAAAAAATGTAAACAAATTTAATTTACTATTTATTATCATAATAATTTATTACAACAAAGATAGTTATATATTTCTTTATACATTGATATCATTCAGTTACTGCTCAATGTGGTTTGTGACAATCTCTGGGGCTCAACATTCATGAATTGCTGCCGAGCTATCATTTCCAGAGTAAACTGCCAAACAATAAGCCATTTAATTACTACTTTTTTATTCATTTGCTGTTGTAAATTTTAATGTGTTAGGTTTATATATAAGTTTTGTAATCATATTTCAACTGAAATATATATGTATTCTGTCCACAGCAAGATCTAACTGAGTGGCTATTAGGATAAGTGATAAAATGTGATAGTTTAAGATAGATAGACATGTAGAAAATTCTTTTTAATGCCAAATAAATATATGCACAATTCTGAAAATAGCTGTTTAATTAAATAATTAAACAGCATTAACTCAAGACATAATTGGAAAAAAAAAAATACAAACAAATTTCAAAAACAACTTCTTCAAGGGCACACACACACACACAAAATAAAGTTATGACTAGTTAAAAATGAATAAAACAAAAAAAATCTTCTTAAATCTTATTACTACCATCTCTACTAATATTATTCTTGTCAGTAATTTTATATATTATTTAATTCACTTATCAAAAGATATACAAAAACTATAATACATCTTCTATCAATCAGCATGAGCTGGATGAATTGTTTATTCAATCAATATTTTTTGACATTAATGATAAAACATGTTTTAATTCAGTTATGACTACTGATATAATTATTAGTCAATTTAAAAAATGCTAATATTCATGTCACATAAATTCATTGTAAAAATAATTGTATAATTTAACAGGTCTACGTGTATAATTTATCAACAGGGGTTTCATTTTTAAGTATAAATTTAACAATTTGTTGATAGTCTTATTAAATATTTAAAAATTGAGAACTATATATATTGCTATGATATAATGGAGCTTTGTTTTAAATATTGAGTTATACAAGTAGTCAGACAATCATCTTTATTAGTCAAAAATATGCATTATTCAGCAAATGGAATAATATATATGTTTAAGTAAATATTTTCACACATACATATTTAATTTTTTTTCTACTATTCTAAAATAATTTATAATTTTTAAAAATAAAATTTTACAAAACTTCTTTATTCATTATTACCAGTGTAATTTTATACAGTATTCCCATTAGAGAAAAATGTATAAACATAATTTGATTATTTAAAAATAAAATTATTTATTTTTTTAATTTGTTAATTTATTTCATCTATTTCCTGTCTCTGCATTCTTTTTCCTCATTATTATTACATATCTAAATATATCATTTTTTACTAAGTATTGACAAATATTTTAATTATATTTCATTAACTTTTAAAATTTATTTTATAAGTCAATTTATAATATGATGGGGAATTTTAAATTTTATTCCAATTGAAGAATTCAGTATTTCTTTTTTTTCTTTAAAAACATTTATCTTTTTTTTAAAGTGAGATTTAGAAAAATCCGAATGAAATTAATATACACAAATTGCATCCTTTTAAACATGTTTATTACCACAAACAAATAAATACAGGAAATAAAAAAAACAATTGAAGCAATGCCATCTACCGTTAAAATTTTAAATAAAAAGTAAAAGCAGTTATAAAAGAGAAAATAATTCAACCAGTTTCTTTAATAATATAACCAGTAAAATTTTCACAGTTTAAATGAAAAAGAGGATTCATATAATAATAAAAAGATTAGCAATAACATTAACAATACTAAGAAAGTAATTTTTGTAGATTTAAAATACAATATGAAGCATTTATTCATCAACATCATTACCAACAATGATCAATCCACTCCAAGTTCAATCCATCTTCGATTTCTAGCCTCTCTACTCGACATCAGCCTAGCACATGTTCTTATTTCATGCATCCAACTCACATATGGAATTTTTCTAGGTCTTTTACAATCTCTAGAAGTCTGCATCCACATATCCAGAACAAATCTACACAGATTGTCATATTTTATTATTTCTTTATATATATAAAAAGCACGAATTTAATATTATTTTTCAAGATTTAATTTTCAAAACAAATTGCTGACCTTTTTTGAATTTATTTCATACTCTACAAACTTATTTTTCAGTTCTGAGATTGATCCATAATAACAAATGAATTCATACTGTTATTCACAGTGATTTCACATTGTAAAAATATTTGATCCTCAGATTTTTTATATTTACAATATATGCTTATTAAAGCAATTTCATGAGTGAATATTTATTACTCAGAAACTAAATTTAAAATTTTTCTTTGATTTTAGTTTGATTTCATTCATGAATGTAACCAATCATAAGAAATTGAAAAGAAACTGACAAAATATATCAGTAGTTTTAATAAGTTACTGGAAAACTTCAATTTTCAAAATCTGATAAATATAAATTAGAAACTTTTCTCACCAATTAAATGTTCATTCAGTTATTCATCATTGACTGAAACTAAAAAAAAATGAGTTAAGATAAAGTTATATTGTTTTCTGTTGTATTCAAACCCTCAAATGCTTTTTCAATAAATCATTCATTCATTTGTTAAAATACTGCTGAAATCATATCTAACTACAATAAAATCGCTCAAATAACTCTACCAGTTAACCCATTGTGATTTTTCAATCAAATGTCTTAATCATTTAATTCTTTCCTGAAACACATATATAAAAAAATAATAAAATATTTATTTGTTTTAAAAATGCTTTATCAAATCAAGACTATAGCATAAGATACTTTTTAAAATTTTAAATAAAACAAAGCATCTCTTTTTAATTCTAAAAGATTTGCAAATTAATATTTTTCATATTAATAGACATCAAGTTAAAAAATTTAAATCATTTTAAAATTGGATTAAAAAACTAAACGTTCTGCATATATTGCAAGTTATTTAATTCTGCACAGAGTTATGTGACTTTTTTATATAAACTTAATTTTTGATGTAGTTGGAAATTACAGGACAAATTTTGTCTATTGTTTTAATTTATGTACAGACTAAACAGTTTAAAATTACCATTAATATATTCAGAGAATGAAGAACAAGTCTTACTTTTAACAAACTCTGAATATTAGATGAAATATTAGTTTTAATAAATGTAATAATAAACAACCATAATTTTTAAATATCTAAATGGTTTAAAATCACTATTAATACATTCAGAGGATGAAGAACACAAATTAACAAATTTCACCCTATAATTTCCAAACTATGTCAAAAACTAAGATTATATAACAACAGAGCTTAAACACAGTGATATCATTCTGTCTTTTCGTGGTTTTTGATATCATCGTCACATAACTTAGTGGGAGATAGTTACTTCCATTTCAATTACTGATATTTAAAAGTTATACTTATTTATTATTACACTGATCACTAATAATATATTTTTATTTAAATTGGAAGGTTCACAAGAATCAAAAATGAAATGCATGCAAGTATTTTATTATTATTATTATAAATGACATTTCCATTCTTAAACTACTAAACATCACATGATCATCATGTCTTATACTAGCATATAACTGTTATTAAACAGACAAAACTCTCCATACAGTAATGCCACCCTGTGCTAACCAGAGTAATCAAGGGATGCCAGAAGGCTTGTGCCTACTCATTCAACATCCCCAAACTAGTTTCTGGCTTGTATGGAGAGTTTTGCCTGTTTAATAACAGTTATGTGCTAGCATAAGAGATGGTGATCATGTGATGTTTAGTGGTTTGACACCAATCCTGCCCTAATAGGCTAGTGGTGGCTATGATTGTTAAAGAGCCAAAGACACCAAAATGTATGGGTACTGAACTGAGTTCAGACCCATATGACTATATTGAAAATATTATTGTTTTCAATTTCATTCTCATGGTTTTGTAGTTAAGTAGAGCTAAAAGGTGGCTACTGGAGGGTTGCATAAGATCCTAAGATCTAGATGCAGTGTTCTCAGATCCAAGGCTCCTGACTGATGAAGGCCACAAGCCAGAAACTAGTTTGGGGATATTGGATGAGTAGGCACTAGATAGGGATTTTATGCACAAGCCTTCTGGCATCCATTGATTCTAATTGGCACAGGGTGGCACTACTGTATGGAAAATTTTGCCTGTTTAATTTTTATTCTTATTTTAATTTGCTTCTAGAATATGAAAGTAAAAAGAAAACTGAATCAAGAAATGTGAAATATCTTTAAACAACAATTTAATGATGCAAATCTACATAATATATTTATTTAAGAAAAAAAAAAAGGTTTACAAGTTTATATTTATTAAGTTTTTGTGGTTATCTATGTTTTTATATATTGCTATATACTATATAAATCTGAATTTCTTTGGACTTTATAACTCAACAAGTATTGCACCAATATTGAAGAATCTGGGATGACTTTCTTTCCTTTTTTGTATAGAATTTTACTAGCATATACATTTTTATTTTGTTTTTAAAAAATTTGTAATTTGCAATATAAAAATGCATGAAGAATCTATTTCACATTATTTTTGAATGAAATCATAAAAAACCCCAAAGAGGCAGCACTGATTAAAAGATTACAGAGTTAGAAATTTTAAAATATATATATATATAGTTTTTGGTAAAGCAAGGTAAAATATGATTTTGTAAATATATTTTAAATTAATTAAATTGCACTTGTACCACTATTTAATTTCTCATTTGAATAATGACAATTTAGATCAGTTATAATAATGAATTTGATAAACTTTTAGAATTCTAGTTTAAATATATATTTAACACAGGCTAAAGTAAATATATATTGAACATGTATTAAAGTAAAATTTAAAATAGCATAGGCATTTGCTTGAATTTAAAAATATTAACCATTAATTAACTAAAATATTAACATAGACATGATAAAAAAAAAAAAAAGGCTAACTCATATTTAATTTATCATTTGAATAATGCTAATTTAGATCAATTATAATAATGAATTTGATAAAACTTTTATGATTTTAGTTTAAATATATATTTAATACATGTTAAAAAAAAATTAAAATGGCATGGATTCAGTAAGAGAAATATTATTTAATTTGATAAAATTTTACTATAAAATTGACAAACTTTTAAAATTGTCAGTTTAAGTAGATTTTACATGTGAAAAAGTAAATTTTAAAATGCCATAGATACAGCAAAAGAATAACTAAGGAATTTGACGAATTTTTACTTTTCCTTTAAATATATTCTCACATAATAAAAGTCAATCCTAAAACTTTCATTAATTAATTAAAATACTAATGTAAACATGGAAGAATAAGTAGTAAAAATAAAAGTCATCAAAGAATTCTTATTCAAATATTTTTTAATGAAGATTTATCTCAGGAAAGTCATGTTATTATATATCTTTTTTTTCTTCAGAATTTTAAGAGGAATGAAAAGACACTGTCTATAGAAATGTGATTTTAATAGTTAACTCTTAAAATGTAGAATTTGTGAACCAATATAAAAATAAGCATTTTTAATTGTATTAAAAATCTTGAGTTTTTAAAATTTTTTTTTTAAGGTAATGAATATATTTTTCCAGGTTCATTACATTCCTTGATATTTGCTTTTTCTAATAATATATATCATATTATTATTATGTTCAAACATAAGATATTGTGGAAATGTATCTGTCTCCAATTCTTCAAAATCCAATATGGTGGACTTCATTAGTTAAAGAATTATAATATTTTATCCAAGAATAGGGACATCATCATGTGACCCTGGAGATTAAGTCAGTCTTATCTCCTCTCTCCATATGTCAGCATGATGATATTTATTATTCAAATTAGAAATGCATAATTTTATTCAAGAGATATATATATTGAAATACACATAAATATAAATGTATTATAAATAGAAGATATATCTCTTGAAACGTAATTACCATATGTAAATGAATATTATATGCAATTACTCAAATTAGAAATGCATGATTCTGATAAATACAATAAAATTTAATAACAATAAAACTCTTAGGAAAAATCATATTTAAATATATTATAACTTCAAAATAGCATGCCAGAAACAAATTTCATGAAACTAATTATTATTTACAAATGATTATTATTTGTAATTAATCAACTTTGTTACATATTTTTGTGTTCTGTCATGTCTTGGATATATTATGTGTTTGCTTCAAAATTAATAATACTAATTAGTTTATTCTACAAGAAATATATTTAAACTAAAATACTAAAAGTTGATTATTCAGTAGTATAACTGATAATAAAAAGCTTAATTTTTTGCAATGTTGATAATTCATGCATTATTATTTCATTTAAATAATACAAAAATGTAGAAGCCTTGAAAATAGCTATATACTGTGTCACATCATTTTATTATATTAACACAAGAAAAACCACTGGTTCAGCTAATATATATATATTATGTCTAATTACTAATTGGATATCTAAAGTATATTCTCTTATTCTTCTCTCACTTTTTTTGCATATCTTCATATATATATTGCTTATAATACTTCTTTCATATACACTTCAATGCAAACAAATTTTCTTAAAAAATTTCTTTATTTTACTTACAGTTTATGACATTTTATGTTTATGATAGAAGCAGAAAGCAGTCCAAATATATGGCCGGTGGACTTTTGATATTCTAAAAAGATGGAATTATATTCACATTTATTCAGAGCTCTTTTGTATGAGTGGAGAGAGATGCATGGGATTCACCATAGCACATGGTTCTGCAACTGGTTTGGGGGCACGAGATCTTGTACACTGTGTGAGAAGTCTGATAAGAGATTAGGGTGGTCTTTTGAATTGTTGATTAATCTACTGGTTGAAGGGTGGGGGGATAAAAACTTAGCTTGAGGGAAGGAGAGGTTTTAATAAAAAATTTAGTAAGGAAATGGATGTGTGGAAGGAGAAAACATGGTTTGTCATCTTTGGGAGAGTTGTTATGTAACTTCTAGTAAAATTATTTTACCTTTCTTATGAGATGGTTGGATTTGAAACCAACATTAATGAGATCTTTTATATAGTGGTCTACATTAGTTTTGCAGAAGGCTTCAAATTTACATAAATGATAATTATGAAAAAGGAATGTTGAAACACCTGCAAATTTGTGTGCGTGGAGAGTTTGATTTAGAGTGTGTGAAGCCTTTGCTCACAAAAGGTTTGACACACATATTGTAGTTTAGCTGACTTACATCACATTGCATGCAGATATCAAAATATTTAATCTTGTTGTGCAAGTCTTCCCAAGTAATAGTAAACGATAGACAGGGATGCTCCTGGAGATCCGAATGAATATTGATGATGAATGATTCAGGTCCGGCGACAACACATCATCAATGTAATGGGTATAAATAAGGTTGATAGTGATACTGAAGTATTTAGGAAGGCTTAGGTATATACTAGATAGGATTCTGCTAAGCAATGATCGCATGGGCCAACTATCTGTCATATAAAAATATTGTCCGTTGAATATGGTGATGATATTGTCATCAAGCCAGGTAAGAAATTCATAAATAAAAGTGATGCATGTCTGTGATAATTGCTTTTTACAAGTTTGGCTTAGACAATATTAATGGAGTGTTTCTGATTAAGGGAGCCATATAATTCAATAATGTCTAATGAAGCAATTTTGTATTCTGGTTTTAGCTTACAGGGTTTAATGAAAGCAATGAAGTTGAAAGAAGATTTAATGGTATAAGATCCATATCTGATTTGGTCCTTTAACTATTGATTGATCACTTTTGCAGTGTTGAAATTATGCACACATCCAAAATTCATCACAAGCCTGAATGGAATATTAGATTTGTGTAACTTAACATTAGCAAACATTCTAGGTGAGATAATATTTTGATTTGGTAAAAGCTTTGTTACAGTGTTTATATTGAGTTGGTTATTAAATTTAGGGAGAGCGTTGAATTTTAATCCATTTATATGTAGATTCATTTTGTCATTATATTTGCTTTTTTTCATCAGTACAAATCTATTTCCTTTGTCTTCTTTAAGGCAAGTTATAGAGTTATCAGAAAGGAATTGCTTGATGTTATTAATTTTTGAATTCCAATCATTATTAACTGTATCATTTGGTTTGTGATAGATGGTCTTAATGATCTGGGTAATTAGTTTATCCTTATTAAGATTGTCTAATAGGCCGGCCTTGACACTGGCTATCAACATCTTCATTGGCTGGTTCCATTGGCCATCAACAAATCTCAGTCCTAATTCAAGTGCAGTTCTTATAAGCCTGCCACAAAACTAACAGACCACTAAATAAAAGATCTCATTAAAATTGGATTCAAACCCAAATATCTCACAAAAAAGGTAAAACAATTTTACCAGAAGTTACATAACAATCCTCTTAAAGATGACCCATGGCTTCTTTTTCCACACATCCATTCCTTTATTAAAAAATTTACTAAAATTTTCTCTTCTTCCTTCAAGCTAAGTTTTCGTGACACCCCCTTCAACCAATAGATTAATCAACAATTAAAAAGACTGCCTACTCTCTGATCAGACTCCTCACACAGTGCACAAAATCCCATGCCCCCAAATCAGCTGCAGGGCCATATACTATGGTGAATCCTGCACATCTCTCTCCTTTCACATCTCTCAGCATCGTTACTTATACAAAAAAGCTCTGAATACACCAGAATATAATTCCATCTTTTTAGAATACCAAAGGTCCACTGGCCATATATTTGAACCATCTTCTGCTTCCATCGCATACATAGAATACCATGACTCTAAACCTAAAATCAAAAAAGCTTGGCTTATAGCTGACAACGCCTACACTATAAACCGGAAGTACACTTCTCTCCAAAAAGTGGACTTTCTAATCCACTTTGCATATATTTAAATATTTCTTGCATGCATTTTCTATCAGTTCATGTAATCCACTTGATATGATTATAAAAAGATAAAACTTCTTGAAAGCGCTCAGCCAATTAATATTATAATTTGTACTTAGCTTCCCTGTTGCCTGTGTTTTAGCACATTTAGATATATTATACTATCAATTAAGTATAGGATAATATATACCTGAAGGGGAAATTAAAATAGTTATATTTAGAGAAGACATTAATTTTAATTTGCAAGAATTATCAAAATGTTTTCATTGATTTCTTTTTTTTTTTAAATTTATTTATTACAATTTTACCCCAGATAACAAAGGTAATTGCTTACCTCAAATCAAGAATCTTGCACAAAATATAATGGTTTCTTGTGGTAAAAAAAAAAAAAAAAAGTTGTTACCACAAATACATTCAAATTATGCAATAACTTTGACTATCTAATTACAAAAAAAATGTTTAAAACGGGGGGGGGGGGAGTAATAATTAACGAATAAATATTTTGCCATGCTTATGTGTAAATATAGTTTATAAACTGTTTAGTAATAATAAGCACAATATAGTTGCTATGCTTTTTTATTTTAGCAGTAATTTTAAATATTTTAGCATCATGAAAGTTAATATCATCCTATGAAATATGATTTGTTAAATTAAAATAAAGTAAAAAAAAAATTAATATAATATACATTCTCTAATTTCTTATTGGTACACTTCATATATTATGTGATCAATGTTTTTGCTATAGAAATATGTTTTATCAAATGATTTCCAATTTGAATATGAGAAGATATAGTCCATTAAATAAAAAGTGGTGAATAAATTGAATATACAGTACACATTTTTCAAATTATTTTTGGTGAAATTGATTACTATATGTGATCCAAGTTTTTTTTAGTAACATAAATAAATAAAATTTTATTTTTTTCTGCAGATATTTTTTATGTTTATGATGAAAGATATTTAAAATACCTTGGATAACTTGACAATTCTTTACTGTCAGGATATTATAGAAAAATTAGGTAATAATGTGATAACCTTCGACAGATATGTTTTAAAAAATGACTGCACATGGAACTCTTAATTCTAAAACACAAGTCAGAACTATGAGAAAAAGATGGAAAACCACCTTCTTTTCTACTTAAATCTATATATAAATAAATTAGGTAAGTAAATCATATTTTAGATAAAGTATATATTTGTTAATTTATTGTTGATGCATTTTATCACTGGATATGATCAAAGTTTTTTTTAAAATTATGTAATGATTACATATGTTTGTATTTAAAATGAAATGCATGTGGATGAGTCAGAAAATCTATTATAAAGTTATTAAATAACAATTAAATAATACATATTTTAGTTATTGTATTCAGATTTCAATTTATTTTTAGTGCAATTTATTATTACATGAGATCAAAGTTTTTTGTTTTTTTTTAATTATGCAATAAATATTTTTTTTTTTGGGCAAGATTGTTTACAATTATGACAAAAATCATTTGGATGAGGCAGCAATTCTAGTATTAGGATAATATTAAAAATTAGATAGAAAAAAAAAAGTACTTTAGCTAATATTATTTTTATTTTGTTACTATTATATGTGGTCAAAGTTTTTTTAATTATTTAATGAATAAAATATGTATTTTTTTTTCTTGGCATAAATCTTATTTTATCTTAAAAAGAAAACATATTGCTTTCATGAAGTCAGCAGTTGATTACATTAGTAATATTCCAAAATGATGGAAACTATTTTTTTTTTTTTTTGAAATAAGGCAAATATTTTTTAAAGATCACCTAGCAAAATTACTTGTTTCTTAAAATACAGAATACAAATTAACAATAATTGCTATAACAAATTGTCATATGAGGGCATAAAACTATAATTTGTATATCGAACAGCTGCACTAGTACATTAATTAATCCAATATAATCCAATTTCTAATATATATATAAATCTTGATAAAGAAAAAAAACATGCATGCAGTTCTATAATTAAATATAAAGTGCATGATGAAGCAATATTTAGCTAGTAAGTAAGGTGTGCACAGAATAGAATAAAAAGAATGGATTACTTCAATGTGTACAACAAAATATTAACAGTATCATATTGCATACTTATTGTGAATAATTAAAAGACTTTTATGATGGCTTCTGAAATATGAAATATAATTTTTAAATGTCATTAGGAAAGCACTATATAATATTTATTTCTAAAAAATCAAGTCATATTAATAAACAAGTTTTAATATGATTCCATAAATTTAGAGACAAACTACAAAGCATTTCTTAATGCTAAAAAGTAATCTGTTTTCAATGTGATGATGCAATAACTATATTTTTATTTATTGTAACTGAAACATTATCTTTATATCAAAACAAAAAAAGATAATTCTTGTTATAACTTTTGTTATGTTTCTATAAAATTAATTTAATAAGTACATTTTACATATTAAAAAATTCATTAAATATATAGAATTATATAACTATTGAGAATTTTGTTTCTGCAGGGTGATTTTCTCAAAGTGATCTTTCTGGTATTTGTCCTTCAAAATTCTAGCTTAGTGTATATTTTGTACTTACAGTAATATCTAATATTAATCATGCTAAAAGATGATTAAATTATTTACAGATACACATATATAATAACAATACTATTATAAAACAATTATATAATCACAGAATGTTATGAATTTTTGTTACAATATTAAAATAATTTTCAGCCATTGCATAAATGTATTATCTAGGCAACAAAAAGGTTATTCAATGCTATAATTTTTTATTTCATTTTGGGCAGGCAGAGAACTCAACATAAAAATATTTCATGGATATTAAAAGCACAAACTAGTCATTGTTTATATAAATATCATTATATATATAAAGAGAATGGATTAAAACTCATAGACTTTGAATAAAGTTGTAATAGTGTCTAGTAATATATTATAAATAAATTTCAAGTAATTAAATGTTCTTTTTATTTGTAAAAAGTAATCTACTTTTTAGATTGAAAAATATACTCTGCTAATAGTTAAATAAATTTGCTATTTATCAGTTCCTATTTACAACAAACTACATAAGATAAACTCAAAATTTATATCTATACCCTACTTTTTGATAGTGGTACAAATTAAAAGTTTATGCTGTAGTTTAAAATGTATAATACTAAAATCATAATTATCATTA
>JAQFVV010007132.1:98352-156238 GCA_028023455.1 Epiperipatus broadwayi
AGCAACATCTCTGAAGCAATAAATATGTCATGTTCCATCATGATTAAACTCTTCACCAAAAGACATTAAGCTGGTAGCATGACTGGTTAGGATTATAACATGAAATATTTCATGTCTTAATCCATAATAAAAATAATACATTAACATTAAATTTTGTTACAAATTTAATAAAATTACTGTTAAAAATATTTCAAATGAGTTAAATAGTAGATAATTCTAAGCAATTAAAGATTACAAAATTATAAAGTGCTTTTCAAAATTCCATGATTACTGATAAAGCAATAAAGTAAAGAAACCATGAAACATGGTCACATTCCTCATCATAAATTTGGCCCATTCACATGTTATCACCTTAAAACTTTTGTAAAAACTTAGCTTAAATGCAATCAATGGTATCATAATTCATTATAGCATATGTTAAATGAAATTTTTCCCCCTATTTGAATTTATGAAGTATTTAATACTTTGAATAATTCCCAACATTTAATAGTTTTTGAACAAATATTTCATTTCTTCAAAATTTATGAAATTTTACTTATCACAAAGAAAAATAGCGCAATCGTTTAGTATTTACCAAAACATTTCTCGTGCTTTGGTTGCCATATCAACAGAACTATAAACCAGGAGGTTAATATTTTATCAAAGGTTTCAAAATAAGACTTTAACTTTACGAGATGTTATCTTATATTTTTAAAATCTGTAGTTTTGGATAGCTGCATATTAATGTTTATTTGAAGCAATTTTAAAGCATTTTACAATTGGAAATATTTCAGAAAATATGCTTAACATTTGAACTGTTTATGAAGAATTGATATAATATATGGTATTTTGGGTGCTGTGATAATCATCAAACTATAATGACCATCACATCCAAAATGCAAACAAGGATAGTGATTTCATAAGCAAAATAAAAGCAAAGAATGTATCAGTCATAGATTCTCACCGAAGTGGATAGTCACTATTTATATATATGCATAGTCAATGCATTCTTATTCTGACTCAAATTAAAGTTTCATGCCAACAATCAGAAATATAGAATTACATCATTGCTTACTTAAATTACAAAAACACTTAAATTATATTCTTGAAGATTTCTTATTTTCTTCTGTATACTCTGACAGATTATGTAGTTTTTAAGAAGTTAATAAAATCCATTAGAAATATTTAAATATACAACAAAATTAATATTCATAATTTATATAGTGTAATTATTGAAACAGAAAGATACAATGAATCAATTCATACTGTTTAGATTAAATAAACAATTTTTAAAAAAATGTGGACAAATCATTTGTCATGTAGTGAATTCATTTCTCTACATTTCCTTCATTCTATTTAAGTTCATGTAAAATGATAATTTTAAGTGTAGTTTACTTTATGATTCAGTGGGTGGGAGAGGAGTTTTGATTTTAATTAAAGATGACTGTTGATTCATTTGGAGAGGGTTTAACCAAACAGGTAAAATTCCTGACATCATCAACATTCTTGCAGCATTGGTTTTTCATATTGCAAATGAATATGGTTTTCTCAGTGATACACTGTTACAGAAACCGTATAAGTTTATTGACATTTTACTCTTTGGGATCAAATCAATAATGTTTGGTCATTCGTCTCACTATCTGTACTCTTTTAATTAAAAATCATTTTTTTGAAATGGAAAAATTGCGTGAAGTTTTTTTAAATATTTACAAGAATAACAAAATTAAATTGTGACTTAAATTCTTACTGTATGTAAAGTTTTGTGCAGCCAATACAATAATATTAGCAAATGCAAGACAGAAAATAAGCTGTTGCAAAACTGTAAAAGTAAGAATACACCTATAAATTTTTAGTAATTTATTTTAAATCATATTATATTAAACTCTCATATTTTGAAATAGTAAATATAAGGTAATATTGTTATTACAAGCTAAGCGGTACTATCTCTGCATATTACATAAGAGCAATATGTTACTTATTTATGAACATTTTAAAAGTCATTATCACATGTAGAACATGAGGATGAAACATGGAATGTTTCCCTGCAATTTATATTCCAATGGATCCATCTTCAATGCTCTTCCTGCCATCATATCTTTTTAAAATCATTTTAGTTTGTCACTAGCAACACATGCATTCACATTTAGGGTGAACCATTTCAAAATATTTCACCAATTGTTTATAAAATTAATAGCAAATTTAATGTTTATATGAGTAACACATTTCATGCTACAATTTCTGATTCACACATGCAAGCATCATAGTTTTTGTTCTGAATAGCAAACACTACCTTACCATATAACACATGAACCGACTTAGGGATGAGCTCTGCAGCAGCTTAGAAAGAGAAGTTGTCACCATTTCACTGGTACATACTGTGGATATCTTATATCAACTATTCATTAATGAAATATCTTAATGAATCACATCTTAGAAATAGTGTAATATTAATGCCTTTCAATTCCTAAACTTATAAATATTAAAATTCATCTCTATAATTAATAAACATAAGTGTTACAAGGTCATACATTATTTGAAAATACAACAGCCAAATTTTGTTTGGAGATAAAATAAATTGATTGACGAAATATATATTTTGATTCTTGCTAATATTTTATTTTTGAATACAATTTATTATGAAATTATTCAGGATTTTAGCTTCAACCTAAACTGCAATCACCTCCTATACATTTGTATAATCATTGGACATCTGATAGTTAATACCTCATTCACGACTTCTGCCTTCAAAACCACCTAATAACTTATCCATATATCTAAAATCATAATTATCATTAGAAACCAATAATAAATAAGTGTGGTCATTCTAAATAAAATAAAGATAGAAATACAAAGAATAAAAATGTTAGAAAATAAGTGAAAAAAAAAAAGAAAAGGGAAATTAGAATCACTGTGCATGGAATTAAAGAATGGAAATATGCAACAATACATGATAAGAGAAGACTAATAGTATGAAAAGCTCATAATGACAAAATCCTGTATTAACTTAAGGAATTTATTTATTTAATATATAAATTTTATTTTTATTAGAAAGCTTAACTATTAATGAAATATTATAAGAAAAACTATAGAGACCTCAAAGAGGAGATAGATTCAATCAATGGCTATATTAAGCCTTCCAATTCTGCCATTGTGGTTTATCTACATCTACATAAATCAAGGGGTTTCTTATTTATATTAAATGTATACAGAATTTATTTTACTTTAATATTATTATTTAATTTATTAATTTAATTATTCTTCTGTTTTAAAATATTGGCGATGGAAACTAGCTTTATTAATGCAGTATAATGGGGATTAATAAAGTATATTTATAATCTATTTTACTAAGTGTTTAGTTATCTCCATATCTCACTCCACACAAATTTGAATAATTAATTCTAGTATCACTATTTATCCACTAATCCTGAGAATTCACATTACTAAGCAAGTGATATCTATTATTGGGATTACAACATCTGGAATTTTATGTCTGTATTTTTATATAATCTATAGCAGAGTATTCTTTCAAGAAAGAATATTCTCTCTTGGAAAGTGGCACGAAATGGCAAGTTTGAATTAGGCCTTTCAAAAATATTGTTTAAGATAAACTTTGCAGACTCTTTACAGAGATATACATAGAAAAAGATCAGGAAATATAGTTGATAATCAAAGTCTGATCTCTTTCATAATAATATAGAAAATTGATATTAGGCTTGAAATAATTCCATATGTAGTATGCGAACTTGATTTTATTTAGTTTTTATTGTATAATAATTATATTATATTGAATAACTGCCCTTGTTATTACATGTTATTGACCAAATATGGTATAGTAAATGGGTTTTAAAAAGGTTCCCAATACACTATGCATCTTTAATTCTGTTTTATTAATTTCAGTGAATAAATTTTATAACATTTATTTACTATTCTGAAGCATTAATTGCAAAACTAATCACATCATTTGCAAAAATTGAATGATTTTAGCAAACATTTATTTTAATTAATTTACTTTGCATTTAAATCTATGAAATATTTCCATAAAACTGCTTCAAAAAAATGAGAAAAATAGAATTATCTTGTTGCCAATATTAACATTAGTGCCTAATCACTGTCATTATATTTTGATAAATATTTTTCAGAATTAGATAATGATGCTCTAAAGCTTTAATCACTGTAAAAAATGCTTTTACATAATCTACAAATATTATGAAAAATAACACATTCATCGAAAGATTCTACAATTTTTAATAATATTTTGATGTGGACATGTGTTGAAATTACTTTTAAATTCAGCTTTTTTGTTTAGCTAACTTGAAACCAAAATATTCTATAGATTTCTGATTATTTTAATCATATTTTATATATAATTGATAGACGATTGACAGATCTATAATACCTAATTTCATTTTTATCATCTTTCTTAAATATCAATATTACTTTATCATTCAGTCAATTACTTGTTACATCTTTATTATTCTCATAGTTTGTAAATTACTTTGCCAACAATTTTTCTTTTTCAAATGCTTTTTTAAAAATTTAGAATGATTTCAACAACTCTGGTCCTTTTCCATTCTTCATAGACTTATCACCATGACTAATCTATTTACTTCATGCCAATATTAAAAAGATGTTTTATGCCATTTGAGACTTTCATTCTCTTTTATAATATTACTAATGGCAGTTATATTTTCTTATGGCATCATTAATTCTTTTCCCTTCTTTGCTACATATACTCCCTTGACTCAATAAAAATTGACTAGTGAATCGATACAAATCTTTTTACTGCTCTTCATTTGAACTATATTTAAAATTTGTATTACACTATGTATTTGTAAAAAATATAGCATAATAAAAACATTATTATATGTTCATCTAAGTATACACACAAATATATTTATTCATTTATAGAAAAAATAAATTGTTTATTTAATAATCAATTATATCAAACAATAGAACTCGCTATTTTGAAGTGAACAATAAAAATAAAATAATATACAAGTTATTCATTTCTACTTTTTTCACATGCAAATAATATATACAAAACTTTTTCAGAATTTATTTTGGAGTCAGGGAATGAGTTATTAAAAAATTTAAGAACATTAATCATAAAATGTAACTGAATATGCATAGCAAAATAATTACTTCAATAAATACCCCCCCCCCCATTATTATATACATTTTTTGTTTTTATATAAGTGATAAAAATAATTTTGTGATATTAATATATATGAAACTAATTTAATCTCATATCAGAAAACATTTATAATGAGCAGACAACTTTTTTTTTTTCAGAAAAGCTATACATTTTCAAAAATTAATATTCATCAGAATATAAAATTGGCTTATAATTTACTGCACCATTATATATTAATTATAACAGGTAACATTATTTAAATCTCATATAATTAATATTCTTTCATTAGTAAACAATTTTTTTTTTTTCAGGAGAAATAATTCCTACATGTATTATAAATTTAAATAGAATAGAAAACAATTCCATTCTGTTTAGATAAAAATGACTTTTCAAAAAAAAAAAAAAACTTTAATCACAGTTTGAAAATTTTTAAGCACAATTTATACAGGGTCACACACTGGAAAAACAAAACAAAACTACTTATTAAAGAAACAGTGATATAAGAAAGAAATATCATCAATATATCAGTATTCTTAATATATGTAATTAATCAGATATGTCAAGGTATCATGCAAAAAAATGAGTAATTCATAACTGTCATTTAAAATTTTTTTTAGAGTGAGATTTAGACTTAACATATATAGTGGATATATATAAACACATACACAAGCATCAAAATGCAAATCTAAACACTATTTTTTAATTAAAATTATATTACTCAAGTAAGAGAATTACAAACTTCAGTCTTATATATGTAATTGTCTTAGAAAATTGAAATATTCATAAATAATTACATATATGCAGAGTTCTATAAGAACAAAAGATTTAATATAATACATATTTTAATGATACAGTAGTATAGTTGACCATAATTAGTAATAGTATGTCACTGTTTACAAAATTTTTAAAATCTAATCACCAATTACAATCTTACCTAGCTTTATCTATTAACACAAAAATAACAAGAAAAATAACTTTAAGAGTGTTGATGAAATGATATAAACAAACATTAAACTATGATTGAAGGAAGTCTTGAAAACATATAAATGTGGCTATTCTATTTTAATTCATAGTATACAGATTTATAAATATTTCTATATCTAAAAAAATTTCAAAATCTATTTCTTCAAATAGAATATGAAGAATGTAAAAAAAGAAAAAGATCAATTTATTTCATCCAGTATACAGATGTTCAGTTTTAATAGATATTTAAAAATTATAACAATTTTATACTTTACAAAAAAAGATGAAATTAAAAATTATACAATAGAAGTGAAATATATTCTTTTAGAAATTCTTTAAAATTATGATCATTACTGAAACTTTCCCTAAACATGTTTTTTTGATAAATTCGATTCAAAAATAATAATGAAGCATGCAGGATTCCAAAAAAATAATGGAGAGAAAATGATATAAATTCAGAATTTACATGATCAAATTCTTATATTGAAACAGTATATTCCTTCCCTCATATCTGTTTTACCTATTTTTCCCCATAGCCACATCTATGCCAGGTTTAAACACCCTCTAGTACATGTATGTATGTATGCATCATGATTAAATACATTAAGAAAAAAATAAAAATCCTTTTGATGGTAAAAATTTCCTTAAGATTTTATTTTAGTTGATGTAATAAAAATAATTCTTAAATAATAAAAAAATATTTGTTAGAAAAACCATGCATAAAGTTTCATAATTTATAAATTTAGTCATATATATTTTTCATTTAAATTTAGTTTACCACATTTGTATTGTCATAGAAGCACAATATTAAAAATTACATGATCACCATTTCTTATGCGTGCTCAAGCTATTAAAACAGGCAAAACTCTCCATACAATAGTGCCACTCAGTGCAAACCATAGTAATCAATGGATGCCAAAAGGCCTATGCATAAAATCCCTATCTAGTGCCTACTCATTCAATGTAAGACTAGTTTCTAGTTTGTGGCTTTCATCAGTGAGGAGCCTTGGATCTGAGAGCAATGCACCCAGATTTTAGGATCAAGTGCAACCTTCTAGCAGCCACCTTTTATCTCTACTTAACTACAATACTATGAGTCTAAAATTGAAAATATAATATTTTCAATCCAGGCTCATTATCTTATATAATCATATAGATCTTAACTCAGTTTAGTACCCATACATTTAGGTATATTTGGTTCTTTAATAACCATAGCCACCACTATCCTATTAGGCAGGATTGGTATTAAACCACTAAACACCACATTATCACCATTTCTTATGCTTGCTCAAGCTGTTAAAACAGACAAAACTCTCCATACACTAGTGTCACTCTAGTGTCACTCAGTGAAAGCCAGAGTAATCAATGGATGCAAGGTTTGTACATAAAATCCCTATCTAGTGCCAACTTATCCAATATTCCCAGACTAGTTTTCTAGATTGTGGCTTTCATCAGTGAGGGGATAGTAGTGGCTATGGTTATTAAAAAACCAAAGACACCAAAATGTATGGGTAGTGAATTGAGTTCAGTCTATGTGACTATATAAGCTAATGAGGTTGGATTGAAAATATATTTTCAAATTTTAGACTCATAATTTTGTAGTTAGAGATAAAAGGTAGCTACGGGAGGGTTGCATTAGATTCTAAGATCTAGGTGCAGTGTTCTCAGATCCAAGGCTCCTCACTGACAAAAGCCATAGCTAGAAACTAGTCTGGGGATATTTTATGAGTAGGCATGAGATAGGGATTTTATGCACAAACCTTGCATCCATTTATTACTCTGGCTTGCACTAAATGGCACTATTGTACGGAGAGTTTTGCCTATTTTAATATTAAAAATTATTAATAAAAAGTTGAAATGGAAGATAATAACAATACAAAATGTACTTCATATAATATGACAAATTTCTCAATTTATATTAAAATGTAAAAAAAAAAAAATCTAAGAAGAGATAGAATATAAAAGAAAAATAATCTTTGTTACATAATTTTTTTCTCATTAAAAATATATACTTAAAAAGCTTAAAACTTAAATATAAAAAGAAAATTATATCAATTCAATCAAATGAAAAAAAATCTTAAATTTAAAAGATTATTATTACAATGCATATAATTAGATCATTTAGATAAAAAGCATAAAAAAACACAAAAAAATATCAGAATTCTTTTATCAATAAGGATAATAATATGCCTCACGAATCAATTGAAAAACAAATTTACATTGCCATGAACAGATATCAATGACTGTTAGATTTATTAGACATTCAAAAATGTCACATAATATCAATATTGATCATAATAAGATTGTGATTAATTGCTTCTGCAAGTATATTCCAAGTACTCAAAAAATGCTTCGCAATCACATGGCTAAGATAAAGCCTTAACATTGGTTCATCATATGGAAACATGATGGTATAAATACCATATGCATAACGTAATTTGTGATTGCTTCTTTTTCCAAGTGGTATCATTTATGAACCAGTGCATGTATTATATAATGATATAATTTAGATATTCACTATGTTTGGATTATGATTTATGATATGAAATGTGACAGTAAGTCTTATACCTTAATACACAATAAAACATCATAACATTAGATTTTGTTTTAAATAGGGTAAAACTACTAATGAAATATTTGAAATTATTCAAACTGTATGAATCATATGAATGTTTTTAAATGATTAGCAAGATTTTGTGATGGCATAGAATGTGCTTGAAAACTATGTATGAAGGCATGAAACACATCATATTTCATGTCATAACTCATAATCCAGACATGCTAATGCCGTAAATTTTTTGTGATGAATAACTAAATTATGTTACTACTGAAATAGTATTCTTTGTCTATCATTCTGTTTCACTTACTATGTGCCATAGTAGTATCTTTTCCCCAGTTCACGTATATAAGCTTACAATAGTTGTTTTAATCTGTAAGAGCATATATTTATGCATATGGGTGTAATTGTATCTGCGCACATCTAATAGTTATGTTAATGCTTGTATGCATATAATGTATATGCATTTATAATTTTATATATATATTTATTTACAATTTTTAAATTAATAAAATTAATTTAAGTTGTGAACATCATTGTATGTGTAAGAGTACATCTATGTATATATACAAAGGAACTGTAATGTAATAGATTTAGTAAACATTACAGATTTTCTAAATTCCTTCTAAATTATTTTAAGTTATATAATTTACAGAATCGGTGGTGTTCGCATATAATTCTTAAATTTAGGGGTGTCTGTCTTATGTATATGCTAGAATGTTGACAGCTTAAACCTCTTTTAAATAAAAAGAATCAAAGGTTATAGATTTCTCAGAATTACTTCATTAAATGGTAATCTGAGAAACAGAATTTAAAAGATGTTTTAAAAAATAATGTTAGAAACAAAGACAAAATCATAAACTCGGTCCTGCTTGTCAATAATTATAGCTGGATCTTTGTCTTTGCTAAAATTAATATGCATCATTAAAATTTAAGAGTTGGAAACTAAAGATCGTAAATATCTTAACGGCTTGTAAGGAGGGGATGAGAAAGTTGATAAAAAAAACCCAAAATTCAGTAAACGTTGTTCACTCATTAAATTTTGCTAACACCATGGGCTAGAGCAACCACTACCCTTTCTTCTGGGATTGGTCCAGAATAAAGATGGAGTTCGAGACCCACAGTCTGCCCAGAAGACATTGCAAGCCAATCTAATGGAGAACATCAGCATCAAGCGCCTCAGCTAGAAGATCGGTAAATTTCTTCTGCAGAGCTCTATAAAATTATTAAACTAAACTTTTAAATTAATTCCTAAAGCTAACTAAAAGATGAACATTCAAATTAATAACTTTTAAAAGTAAGCTATGTAACTTTATTTTAACAATAATTTGTAAACTCCTTTTAAAGTAAATTATGTAAGTTAATTTTAATAATAATTGTAAAATCTTGCCTACTTAATAAATAATCTAATTGATAATTTTCTTGAAATAACTGTAATCCGTTATTATCATTTATCTGTTTCTTCTAATCTGCGGTCATATCTATTTTCTAATTTTTATATTTGTAAATTTATTAATTTATGTTAGCCATTCAGAGGGAGATTGATAATAATCATAATTTTGAGAATTGATTAGATGCTCTTGCATAGCTAATTTCTATTGCTGTATATTAATTAAAGCTACCATGTTTTAGCTTATCATTGAATTTAGGTTTGCTTATTAAAATATCTGTTTAGTTAAGTATGAGAGAATGATATTTTAAAGCATATAATAAGTAACTAGTTAATTTTAAGTCCTAAATATGCTTTACTCCCCCTTAATTTATTCTCATAAACTATACGGATTACTGAGTAAACTAGGTCACTCGAAATTAATCCCCTTTAGCATGATTTAAGTATTTTGCTAAATTACAAATAGGCATATAGTAGTTTCGCAGAATGAAACTATTGATTTAGTGCTTTAATTTTAATGTTTATATTTTAGAAAGTGTTATGAATGTGTTTTTATAAAGCACATAGTTGCAGTATATGCCTTGCTATTATATTTTTATTAAAATGGGCTTTGGTTTTAAGGGCCATCCCATTACCTTATTTTAGAACTGGAACACGAGGGTCCAGATTGATTTATAAGCTGCTCCGATCACCCAAACTGGATGTTCACTTATTTTAAGGTAGTAAGTCGTATGGTCCACGGGTTGGTACTGAATCGCATGAGTAACTGCACATTCGGGCTGCATCTCTTATTTTATGTAGCGCCGTAGTCTCGGAAGTTACGCTACAGATCCCCAGTTCGGTCTCATAATAGTATTTGACCGCATTGATTTGAACCTCCGACCTAGCTTATATTATGCAATCTACATACAGAGCACATTGATTGCTCATTACTTAATGTTAGTAGATTTATATCTATTATCATTCTCATATAATTTAGCTATTAGCAAATCTCATAGGGATGGCATACCACAATTAAGGCATGATTAGAGACCATAAAATAAACTTGTAATCAAGAAAGAGACCGTAAAATAAACTTGTAATCAAGAATAAAACTTGTAATAAAGAATAAACTTATAATAAAGAATAAAATTGTAATAAACTCTTTAAAGTGCATAAGAGATGAGAACTTGTTTTGAAATCCTAGCTATAAGACACCTGTGTGTGTAAATCCCAATGCACTTTTATATTTTTATTATCTGATATTTTATAATTAAATATTTTAAAACTCATAAATGTTTAGTGTGTTATTTGTAATTCATTATCAAATCTCATCCAAATCTACTCTAATATAGTATAAGTTATTGATATATGCATTGTCTAGCCAGCCGCAGATGTGTGTGTATTTAAATTGATAGTAATTTAGCTAATATTCCCCGAGTCTCCTGCTCCATCCTTTGCTACTGCCGGCATGTGAACTAAGAAACTCCGAGGGTAGCCTCATATATGTCATTCGTAGGGTAGTAAGTCATGGAGTGTTGGTGGAGGAGCTGAGGTGCGATCAGATTCAAGGTCTCAACCCCTCATCTAGATCAGCCTTGGTATAATTTGCCAAATCTTTGGATTTTTGTTGCGTGAATGTAAAAATATGACCGTTATACTATATAAGACATACAATGAATAAGAGATGGTGCTAGAGGCAGCTTGGAGGGAACCAATCATCTATTCACTGGAACACACAGTATATAACTAATTCATGATGATATAATATTTTCAAAACATGAAAATCATTAAATCACAAGATAGAAAATAATATTGCATAAAACAGAACAATTACATTATCTATTTTAAAGACTATTCTACGAATAATACCTCAAATTTTCGAATGCATTAAAATATTTATAACAAACAACAAAAGTAATTATATTTCACTCTTTAATGTTTAACTTCAAATAAATCCTGAATGTTACTAATCCCAACTATATTGCAAAGTTAAAGATCCAATCACTCATAGGATTTCAACAAAACAAACAATTATGCTGCTGTACAGAATGAAAGATTTAAGGAACAAGTCGATAGTTTCTCTTAGTGAAACACATTTCATAGAGTTTGGGTCAATCTTTTGCAACATAGATGCAATTAGTAATGTTCAAAGTTTATTTGAAATTTAACATTATAGAAAACAGTAAGCATATTTTCAATGTTGTCCCAAATATTCCATTGTGCCACTAAATTTAAAAGATAAAATACATTTTTAAATATTAACGTGTTTATATATTCATGTCAACATATATTAAGTGTTAATCAAAACTATAAAATTTATCAAATAAAAATAAAATATAGCATTATAAAAGTGATTAAAAAAAAGGAGAATTTATTTATTTATCTATGTAATCTCTTAGGGAATGTGTTTATAATCTCATTATTAATATAAATGCAATGTCAATTGAGAAATACTAATTGCTATACTGCTGTGTGGATTGTTTAGAACTCTTAACAAAGTTGAGGAGTTTGCTTAGGTTAATCATATCCTAAGAGAGATTATGATTAGTTCTTTTGCTGTACAATTTAGTTTGTGGTTTAAAAGAGTTTAGAGTTTATTTGTATTGTTTATCATATATATATATATACACAAACATAAATCAACCAAAAAAAAAAAAAAACAAACAAGTTACTCAAAATTGTTTTGTTGTTAGACTTTCAAATAATTTTAAAAAGTAAAAATACTATTTAAGTAAGATTAGTTTAAATTATTATTTTAAAATTGTTAATAAAAAACAGAATTTTATTATTGCACATTTTTTAAAATCAAAATTTGAATAAACAAAAAATAATGCCTAGACTAAAAACTCTTAAATAATTTTTTAAGCCACTATATTTTCAAAATTGATTTGCACCAGCTATTATTACAATATTTTAAAAAAGACAGAATGTTAAAAAGTAAGATGAAATAAAATGGTTTCAATATACAAAATTTTCAGCTAATAAAATGTGCATATTACCTAGCTCAAAGGAATTCAGTTAGATTGTAGTTATTATTATTGAAGGTAACATGAAATTTCACTTATCATTAAATATATTACTAAACTCTAATAAATGTAACTTATTCAATAAGTTAAATTTTAATTTTTAAACAATAAATTAATTTGCATTTCTAAAAATACAATTATTATTATTTACTAAGGCAATAAACCTAAAGCATGTGCGGTTGGTTGAAAATGCGAAGGTAGGGACCTCTATAGGTATTAACCCAGATTCTTCAGTGATGCCATCAATAGCCCTGAATAGTTTGTTTGGGATAATAGTAAGAGATCCAAGAACTTCTGCTTCTTGTATCAATTCTCAAGGGGTAAAAAAATTGTTTTGTCAATTACATAAAACCATTGAATGCAATTGTAACTTTGAATTTTCACACATCAATAAACCAAAGAATTTATTTTTACCGATGTACACAGTGTATTAGTGAAAAGACAGATTCTCCAAGCTGCTTGCAGCACCATCTTTAAGGCACAACATGGGTAAACCATGAGTTATGACATAAAATGTGACTGTGTATTTTGTACCATGGCAGATTGTTTTCAATTACTCCCTGCCATTATGAAATCTTGAAAACCACTTGAAAATATTTTTACAACTCATGGCTTAACTGCCATATACAGTTTGAATTACTATAATGGACAAATATCTAATACAATTTATTTGACCATAATGTTGTCACAAAAACATAAAAAAATAATCAATCAAAACAAGATTGAAATAAACAGCTGTTAATAACTATATTACAATATTTATCAAACTGGCTTTCATCTCCATTGAGACCTTTTTAAGGTACTATACTATACAATTCACATGTTGTGATGCAATGACATATGATGTGATGCACTGTGGCTTCTCCTTTCTTGGAATCAGGAATCTCTCAGTCATTATGCCCAGAAAAACCTGTTTGCCATCTTACCTCCCCATTCCCCACCCTGTTTTTCCCATATTCTTCTCTATCCTGCTCCATCCCATTTCAACAATATAATCTTTGTCAATTCTATGGGATTTATGTCTAGATCCCCCATATCTTTTCGCAAACCCAGCATAAAAACCATCAACTCATTTTCTGTATAATCACTTTGTTTATATTTATTCTATGACAACTTCATTATTTGTATCCTTTCTGCTTGTAGGCATTTTACATTCAATTAACAGATGCCTAATATTTTCTATGCTTTCCTTACATAACTTGCAGATTAAATCACCCATGTTTTTCCATTTATGTGTATATTCCCTTGTTGCTAAAGATCCGGTTCGAGCTTTAAACAGTAAACTACTTTCCTTGCTATTATCATAAATTAACTGACACCCAATATTCTGTTTACTTCTATATATATTTGAACTCTTTTTACTCTCCATAATAGTTTGCCATTTCTTCAACTCCCTATTTTTTATTAATACATCTATTCTTCTATCCCATCCCTTGCCACTATAACACTCAACAATTCTCCTAACACAATCATCCCACCTTTTGTATAAGTATACTGACATAAAGTCTTTATTCAAATCTTCTGCATACCATACTAACTTTCGCATCCATCTTGTTGCCTGTCCTTTACTCATAATCCAATTAAATACTATTTTGGCTATTCTCTTATTATCCATAAATTGCAATTTACAGAATAGTTACATTGTGCTTTCTGCATCTCTCATATAAAAATTTGATCATCCCATTTTTCCTTGAGTTTCCTCCTTTCCTGTCCACACATCCGCATCTAATACATGTCTTCCTACTTCTCTTTCTACTTTTTCTAAGTTAACCCTGCTACTGCCACTCTCTTCCACACAATTCTAGCCACATCATATTTTTTATATGAAAACCCTAAATTTCTTTATCAGTCCCTTTCTTTTCTTTGCTTCATTTATCATTTTTTTCTCCCATTCATCCAAGCAATTTCTCTGATTATTTAAGATGATTCCCAAATAGTTATACTTATTCACAACATTTAACTTTATATCTACCAATAAAAATTCTTTCTCTTCTCTTTTCCTAGCATTTGTCATCATTACTTTTGATTTTTCTTCACTAAATTTAATCCCCATCTCTTTTTACCCTCCCTTGCGCATGTCTTCTGCATTACTTCCACATCTTCCCTACTTTCTGTGCACAATAAGATATCATCAGCAAATAAAAGGTCTGATAATGTATATACTCTCTTGTCACCTATTAATGGTATCTCTACCCCTCTTCCAATTTTTCTATTGCTCTCTCCACTTCTCTCAAATGTAACAAAAACAAAATAAATGCCATAGAACATCCTTGCCTTAGTTCCATCCCATTTTTAACTTTAACTGATTCTATATTTCCTAACTGATATGTATAATAATTTTCATACAATCTCTTAATAAGATCCATTAAAGCTCCATTCATTCCCAAATTTATTAAACTTACCCATTATTTCTATTTACTCTAGCACATGTCTTCTCTATATCTATAAAACCATATATAACTGTCTACCCATATTTCTACTCATATCTATAAGTTGTGTGATTACAAATAAACTATCACCTATACAATCTCCTTGCATTTCTCCCACTATATTATTTTCTTTCATACAGTTTGCAACCCTTTCAGTCACCATATATGCACAAACTTTATATAACACTGACATTACCGCTATCAATCTTTAATTGTTTAACTGATCCTTACTCTTTCCTTTAAATAACACCTTACTCTTGTACATTCTAGTCACTTGGAAATTCTCACATCTGTTCCATTTTATTAAAATATAATAATAGATTTAATTTTGCCCTATTTCCTAAATTCATTACCATCTCTGATGATCATCCATCTAAACTCCAACTTTTCAATTTCTTCCCTGCCTCATTCAATTCATTTTCTGTAAACCTAATATTTCCATTACTATATGCTTTCATGTTTGTTATCACTCTGTCCTTCACATCTAACATCTTTTCTATATCCATTACATACTTATTTAAGATTGTCTCTAATTCTTCCCTAGAGCTATACTCTATTCCCTCATCATCAAGTAATATTATTTCTCTTTCCTCTATATTCATTATTTTAATGTATTTCCAATTTTTTTTACTCTCATCTCTTCCACTTTTATTAATATCCTCCAACAATTTACTATTTAATTTCATTCTCTCTATATAATTATCTATTTTAACTAATTTCTTTTTTAAAAAATACTTTTCCCATTTAATATTAATATCTTTTTCACTTTCTTTGTTTATAATAGCACATTTATATTCTGTGCATGCTTTTTTCGTCTCTTTTATACTTTTAATAATTCTCACTTCTCTATTATCTTTATTCTTCTGAATATTCTCACCTAAAACCCTATTTGCTACTTTTTCAACTTCACCACACCAGTCCTTATATTCATCCACAACAAACTCTTCCATGATTTCTTCTACTTTTACTTTATATTCTTCTAACTTATTCTTATCATTCATTCTCCATCCACATCCTTCATTATCTTTCTACTTTTATACTATTTTCCATCTCATTACTAACCATTTCTATTATAAAGATATTATGATTACTATTACATACTCTCTCTTCATTATCAAACACTTTAATTTTTTGTACTTTATTCATTCCCTCTTTCTAAACTAATACATAATCTATTGTGTGAAATTTATTATTCCTAGACTATGTGTATTGTCCTTCATAAATACTTGATAAATTTCTAATGCTCAAATTCATTCTCTAACAAAAATGTTTCAAAAGCTGTCAATTCTTGTTATCCACATCATCACTTTCTTTAATATGTCCATTCATATTCCCTATAACCATTATTTTCTTCCCCCTTTTTTAAAAACTCTGTATATCCTTAACTAGGCATTCACATATGCTACTGTTCTACTCTTATTATAGGTTGACTATCTCCAGTGTCTATATACACTATAGCCATCATCCATTCTTGTCTTCCTAATATTATCTCAATCCACAAATGTCCTTGAAACTTGACCGAACTTAATATTTTTTTGGGCATAACTCCTATACAATCAACCCTTTTCTTTTTTTCTTTTCTATTTATAACCTGCCATACCAAGTCTTCCAGTATAGGTTCTTCTTCTCTTAGATGTGTTTCCACTACTGCTAATAACTCAACCTCTTTATTTTTAACTGCTCTGTTTAATTCCAGCCACTTTCCCGATCTTCTACCATCTTGTATATTCAAATATCCAATTTTACAATTTCTTCTTTTCTTACTACCCTTTTATAAATTCTTTTGATTCTTTCTTCTCTATTACATTTGTAAGTAACTTGCGTACCATTAATTTTACAGACCCACTCCCTCTCTGCATCTACACTTATATCTAAATCAGTTACCCTTTGTTTATTTCTTACATCTTATCCATTCTTCTTCTTTTTGATAATACTGCAATTTAAACCAATTAATTGTATCTACTCCATCTACTGGACATTGTTTATATTAAATTGCATTTTTTTAAATCATATACTTACATATTGAAATCAAATAAATAAATTTAACATATTTTACATCTTATATATACTGTACATATAATTTACAATTAAATAAATTAAAACTAAAAAAATTTTCTATCTATAATTCAAAAATAAATTTTTTACAATTTTTTCCAAAAATAATGATAATTAATATACATATTTTATATCTTTTAAAAATGTTTACATATTTACAATCATTTTCTTCATTTTACGACTATTTAATAAAGCTCATTTTCCTTCTAATTTTGCTGGACCTTTTACTATATTTACATATTTGTCCAAGTTTTCTTGAATATACAATGTTTTATAATATATTCTCTTATGTAATCCTTCACATTTCATTTTATGCCTTGTATCCAAAGAATGTAAATATTTGTCCGCCCTCATATCTTTTCTATTAATGGCTCGATCATGTTCCTTATCTCTCTCAACTGCCATTCTTCCTGTCTATCCTATATATATTTATTTCATTTTCCACAACCAATTTTATAAACTAGCCCCATCATATTACTAACACCATTTGCTATTTTTACATCATTCAGCATTTTTTCTTTCATTAATCTTTTATATACCTTTTCTGTATATGGAATAGACATTCATTTACTATCATTATACTTTTTCCTATTATTTTTATTTATTATCAAAAATCCTTCTAATTCCTTTCATAACCTATTTTTACATAATCATTTTCCATCTTTAATCTCTGTTTATATGCCTCTTTTTAATCTAACGTTATCCTATCATTATTTAATTTTACATCCCTTTAAACTCCCATTTTCTGGTACCATGGCTGCTAGGAATTTGTTTCAATCAATCCTCTAGTCTTTTCATCTTTAATATAATGTTCAACAACTATCTCATTCATCAACCCTCTTTTTAAAAAAAATGTCTAAATACTTTAGTCCATTTTCTTTTTTCTCCATTATAAATCCAGTATTACACTTACTCTTATTTAATTCATTAAAAACTTTATTAACACTTTTACTATTTCCTACAATAGTAATATCATTCACATATCAGTAATATTCTTTAATCTCATTATTACTTATAATTCTATCAATTACACTCTTCTCAATACTATTTACCACTGATGATAAAATTCCACTAATTGAACATCCATTACCCATATTTTGCCTATACTCCAAAATTCTTCCTTATATTTAAAATACAATGCTTCATATATTATTAATAATGCTTCATAAATAGATAAAATATTACTTATTTTTAATTTTTCTATAATATCAATATTATCTCTTCTAGGCACACTTTGATACATCTTTTCGATATCAAATGATGCTATCATTCCATTTCTATTTAACTTACTTTTATCAACAATTTATTCACAATTTTTAATATATTTTCCAAATCATATTACCTCTACAATTTTTCTATATACTGTTTCACATAAATCTTTAGGTATATAATTATTAAAATCTAAAATTACTCTTACTGGCAAACTTTATGAGTTTTTACTTTTCCAAACATACATGGACGTTCAAATCCTGATAGGTATAACTTCTTCTATTCCTTCTCATTAATTAATCCTTCCATTTTCATATAATTTAATAATACTTTTATATCTTATTTTAATTCCTTTACTAGGATTCTTATTTAACTTTTTATACACTTGTCTATCCATATCTTCAAATATTTTCCTTTCATAGTTTGATTCATTTAAAATTACAAATCTTGAATCCTTATCCTCATTTGTTATTATTAATTTTTCCATTTTTGTTTTATCAATAATTTTTTTTATAACACACTTTTCCTTCCATTCTTTTTTATTATACTTAACTCTTTTATTTATAATACTATTAATTTTTGATTGTAATTCAATCTTTAAATCATTTTTTACATTTGCTGCTTCAACACGTACTATCGTTTCTTGTTGAACATCTTTATTTATAAACAGAATATATATAACTCCTTTATTTAAAATTCTTGACTGTTCATTATGAAAATCACTATTTGATAAATTTATAATATTATAATTATCTTCTTCATTTCAATTATTTACTTTATTAACATTATCCTTTTATTCATTCAACTTTAGTTCCTTATAATACAACCATTTTCATTTATTATCACATTTTTTTTGGAAGTTCATTCTTTAAATTATTATTATGAATCATTAACATATTCTTTATATATATATATAAACAGTTTGAATCATTTCAAATGCTTTAGTAACACTTTTGACCAATTTAAAACAAAATTTAATACTAGTGCATCGTTTCATCATAGGTTCAGGTATAAAACACATTGAGACATTTAATATCTTAATTCATGATTCCAGACAGACTAGTGCTTTAAAATTTTTGTGATGAATAGTTAAACTTTGTTGCTACATAACACATGTTGATTCAGAGATGGTGTTGCAGAGAGCTTAGAGAGAGAACCAGATATCTTTTCACTGAATGTATATATGTAATGCAATAAAATAACAGAAATATTGTAAGTAAACTGCTGTTTAACATGCTATCTTCCATTCATTTAAGCATCTCATTAATTACAGCAAATTGTTCTAATTTGCAATGGACAGTTTATATATATAGGCAGGAAATAGTGTGAAATAATAAAATGATTCAAATTATAAATTTATGTGAATTTTTAATCATGTTTAACATTTTGAATAAAATATTTTAAAACATTACACATATAAATATAATAAAACTGTATGCATAAAAAAAACCTTCCTAGCACCCAATATTGTAAATAGACATGATTCACTAAGCATGAAAATTTTTTCTTCAGCAATTGCCTTTCTTAAAAAAAATATATACATACATATATTTTCACTTTTTTATAATTAAAAATACCTATTTTGATTTTTTTAAAAATTAAAACAAATATATATATAATAATTTTCTTTGTCACATCTGATTAACGATCTTATGAATAGACTTTGGTGTTCCGCTATAGTAATTTAGAACAATTCAGAATTATGTGGGTGAAATAATGAACATCAAGTCGTTTTTATACTTGAATAAGTTGAGGAAATAAAGGCTAACACACATATACATAGCTATAAATCAGATTAATTTTTACCTAAACATTTTTGCGAATAAAGTTTTATTTAATTTTTCTGTTTAATAAAATAAGCTTTTATAATAATAATTGATAGTTACTGTGTTAACATTAGTTATAAATAATTATTTAATTAATCAATTAGTAAAGGTTGTGGGTTATACACCAAAAATTCTTGAATTGACTCATGAGTGAGAAGAAAGGCAAAACAGATGAAACTGTGGTGTCCTACTTGCCATTTTCATGCAGTGTGTGACATGCAGCAGACTAATTCACCATAAATAATTATGATTTTTTAAAAAAAATATTTAAAATTATAACTTAAAAATATTTGCAAGTACTACACTTATTTATTTAAATGCATATGTAAAAATTGAATAATCTGTAACATTCTCCATAGTTTCATCATCACAGAGTAATATAAGAATTACATTCTTCATCAGATTTTACTGTTTGCACATTATTAGAATTACAATTAAAAATTATGTACAAGTAAAAAAGTTAAAAAAATAGATTTCTAATTTGTTCTAAATATATGCTATATACTAATGTGTCTCAACTATCTACATGCCTAATAAATTTTTTAATTTTTTTTTTATGGACTAAATGAAGTATTGAACAAAAATAATGGAAGAAAGAGAAGAATGTTTTTATACTAAAATATAATTATTGTTAGTGTTTAATAAATTTAATACATATATATATATATTCAAAGAATGATAAAAAAAAAAAAACAGAATAATTGACAAAACTATATAAAAATAAATTAACTAACAAATATTAAACAAAATCTGAAGACAAACAAAGATAATATTTAAATAACTGAATGAAATATAATTATAAAACTAAAAACTAATGCGGCTGTTGCAGATTCTTTTCAGTAATTTAGTTTATCAAATCTTATATATTTGTGACTGCTAAGTACAAAGCTGAATGTATTAATAAATATTTCTTTTTTTTAATTTTATGAGTGTCATTGCTGACAATGTCAATTCACATAAATATGTAATCGAAAAGGGCATAACACTCTTAAGACTTTTTCATGTAATTCCGAATATTCAGTTTTTAATTTTAATCCAAAATTGAGTTATATTTATCTAATTAAATAATAACTTTAATGTATCATTACAACTTATGTCTATTAATTTTTCCATTTCACATCAGTTATTTTCTTGTTTAATAAATGGATTTAAAATCCACACATTTGCCTTTCCGTATGTCTTTCTGTGTATGTTAATCAAATGTGCAACAGTCTTGTTAAATGTCCATAAACAGTATTTTTCAATTCGCCAAAATTTATATCAACTTTATTTATCAATTCTGGAAATGAATGAAACATATCACAATTTTTTTCTTCTATACATCCTATAATTTTAACTTTTTCTTGAATGCCTCAATTTTATTCCACAAATCAAAAGTAGTACTATTTCCTTGAAGACTTAAATTTAGTTCATTTAATAATGAAAATAAATCTAACAAGTAAGCCAGTTTAGCAATCCAATTGTTGCCACAAAAAATATTTCTTAATTCTGAAATTTTTTTATTTCTAGAAATGTTTCAACTTCTTATCTTAATTCTTATTAATATTTTCCTTCTTGACAATCATAGTATTTCTGTATGAAATAGTAAATTTTCCTGATCAGATCCCATTTCATTGCATACACTTGAAAATAGACTTGAATTTAGTACATTGCATTTAATATAATTTATTATTTTTATTGATTAAGTAATAACATTATTCAAGTCAGGAGACAATTTTTTAGCAGCTAAATGCTCACAGTGTATAACACAATGAGTAAAAATCATTTTGTTGTTTGCTACTTCTTTAATTTTTTTTTGCATTTCCTGAATGTTTTCCTGTCATACTTGCCACTCCATCAGTACATAAGCTAACCCAATTTTTCTAATTAAGTGAGTTCTTTTCAATGTAATTATCAAGGTCAACAAAATTATTTTATATCATTGATTTCATAATCAACATAACAAATATAACATAAAAGTATGGTTTTATTGCTAACATCTGTAGAATCTTCTATTTGAATTGCGATCAATGATTTGCTTACTTCGCTCTTCAACATCAGTCGCTAATTCATTAAATCTGCATTGAATATTTATCATTAGAAAGTCACAAAGTTTTCATTTTGTCTCCAGCAACTGTACCCTAGGATTTCAGAACACGTCTGCTAAATATGGTTTAATTAGTTTTCGGCAATAGAGTACTGTTTTTTGTATATAGCAATCCTTAAAGCAACTAAATATACTCTTACAAGAGACTTACCAACTAAAAGAAATTTTTTAAAAGATGATTTTAGTTTTTCAATTCAGCACTTTTAGGTTCAAAAAAATTCAGTAGTTTATTTTGTAAATTTGAAAGTTTGATCTTTAAATGATGCATTAATTTTGCTGCTCTAAACATTCATTGAATAAAATTTCTCTGCAAATAATGCACTGAACTCTAGGTAAATTTTCTTCCAACTTAGACCAAGAAATGAAAACAAATTTTGAATAATCAGGACTGAATTGATGAACAACAGCATATTTACATTTTGTCTGAGGTGAAACATTTTGTGAATAAATAATATATTTTCTTTAGTATTTAAAGTACTTATACTTGGTTTTTGAAAAAAATATGCAATAGTTTTTGAAGTTTTCTTATTAAGTCATTTTTAAACAGCTAAAATTTATCAAAAAAGTAAATATCAAGTACTTAATATACTTTAATTTTATAGTACACCTATTATATAGTAATTCCTATCATTGCACACCAGTGTATTTTCAATCAGCTAGCTATGGCAAATTACATAGTACATAAGACTGACAACTATTAGGTTATTTTTGTATATACCAATGTCTGTCTCAGTGCATGAAGTGTATATATTAAAATTTTGTTAATGGAGCAGTGTTTTTACAATGAGATGACTGATACTAAAAAATAGAAACTTTTTGTATTTCTTGTAGTGTTTGTTTCTTAGTTTATTTTTTTATGAATTCTATAAATGAAACAAACAAACAAACAAAAAAATGTAATATATAGGAACAAATTTCTAAGCTTTTTGCGGATCACTAAAATTTTTCTGTGGATTAACTAGTTGAGAAACTCTGCTATACAATATTGTAATTAGAACAAGTGAACACATACATGCTTGAATGAATTATTCCACACTTGAAACCTTCAAATAAATAATAAAAATTATTTAGTATAAACATTTTACTGTATTTTCTATTAGTTAATGAAATGCCATCAGAGCACAGCTAATGAAGAAATGTTCAGTGTTGAAATCTAGATCATAAAATATATATGTTATAAATTGTGCAGTATTGCTTTGTGCACTTTTTGTACATTATTAAGTCCTATAGATAATAAAAGTTTACAAAAGCTTAAATAAACAATGACAAATTATCACTGGTGATGATGACGATGAAGAAGAAATTGGTTGTTAACTGTAAGAAGATGCTTCCATTTCCCTTTAAGGGTTTAAAGACAGTGAGAAAGGCAAACTCCTAATATTCATTCCATAGGTTGCCTTATTCCAAGGAGAGTGTAAACTAACCAGCCAAGGCAGCATAATGCCAGTAGGTAGAGGATGTTAAGAATCCTCTAATTGCACAGTAGGACTTCCATTAGATGATGACATTTTTTAAAGATATCTATAATAACAAATCATTTTCAAATGAAAATTATATGAATTGGAAGAAAATCTATTTAAATGGAGTTAAACTATTATGAAAGATAGTGTTAACAGTTTATATTCTTAATCTTCAGAAACATCTCAATGAATTTAAATTAGAACTTGAAAATCTTTTTAAAATATTAATAAACATTTAAGACGGATCAGATTTGATTGAAGTCAATAAGAAGATAACTGATAGTCTATTTAGAACTGAAAAAAAAAAAAAATAGTTGTTATAAAAACAACAACAATTTATTGGTATATTTTTTTACCAAGACAAATGATCTATTATAAGAAAGAGAATTAATAATTATATAAAAAAAAATATAATTGTAAATTAACAAAAAAATCTATAGAAGACAAAAGTCTCAAAAGTATAGAACAAGATCATGGAAACAAAGTTATTTATACAATAAGAGAAAAGATAGAACTATTGCTAAAAGGAGAGATGGCATCATGAAATGTGTAGAAAAATTTTATAATAAATTATATAGCAATTATTATGACTTCTGAGTTTCCCAGCGCTTTCAATGAATGAGTGAGATAATTAAATGTATAAAAAGAAGAGTAAAATTCCAAGAAATGATGAATTATTATTGACATTTTAAAAAAAAAAACTGAAGATAAATATTAAAAAAATCAATGGTAAAGTTATATACTAAATGTCTAAATGGTAAAGATGCACCAGATGATTAAAAAAACGCAATAGCAACAGTAATTTTTAAGAAACGTGATAAGAATAGTCTAAGAAATTAGAGACCCATCAATCTTCTATCAGATCAATAAAATCTTTATCAAAACAATTACAACTCATCCACAATGGACTTTTGATTCTAATCAACAAAAATAATAAACTAGATTTAAAAATAATTTTAGTACAGTAGATGAGAGAAGTAATAGAAAGGATCAATAAATATAAGTTGCCATTATATTATAGACCCAGAATATCGTCACAATCCGAAGAATATTGATCAAAATGTACAACAATAATTAAAATACATATTGAAAAGGATATACAACAGGATGATTTCATATCTCCAAAATTTTTTATAGCAGTTTTACCAAAAGTATTTTAAACCAATAAAATATCAACTGATTTTAGCTTACATATGGCTGTTATAGCAGCATAATTTTCCACCATCTCTATGCTACTTACTATAAGCTTCAATAAGTAATAATATATGCTAGATGATAATGCTTATTAAATCCCTATTTTGTACTGTCCTATTCAATCTAGTATCCGTTATTACTTATTAAAGCTTGCAGTAAGTGGCATAGAGGTGGTGGAAAATTATGCTGCTAAAACAGCAATATATAATACATTTATTTTACATAGCGCGATGTTTTTATAAACTGTTATACCAATAAGCCAATGTTAATGCACATGCACTTTCTAGTTGTCACTATATAAATAAATACTCCCACTTTTTCAAACACAAGATAAAGTCTTTGGGAAGATAGAATGAATCCATCTATATTTTCGACCCAAATGTATATGTATGGGCAAATCTTAAGTGTTTGAAAATGAGAGCGTGAAATTGTTAATTGATCACTTTAAATTACTTTTTTACTATGTGAATGAATGATGCTTGTGAAATTTCTAGAATTTACAATACGCCATTCTTATTAAATTAAACATATGTAAACAAGACATTTATTTTATATATATAATCTAAAGTCAAGGGATGGAGTCAGGTAATATTTTATTAGTTTACACCAATCAGAAGAAAGAGTTGTCCATAATTATCACAACTGAATTGATTTCAGATTTATATGAGTTCAGGCTGATAACTTAATAATATAACAAAGATAAAAGATAGATGTGAAAGGAGGGTGCATTAGATCATAAAGGCCCAGGTGCATTGGTCCAAGATTCAAAGCTCCTCAATGATGGAAGCCACAAACTTGAAACTAGTCTGGAGATATTGGAAAGGGCAATAAAAAATAGGGATTAAATAAGCACTATCACCTGTCCCTATTATTACTTACTGAAGCTTACAGTATGTGACATAGAGATAGTTGGAAATTATGCCGCAAAAAGAATTTTGTGGATTAAAATAGTAAGTTAAGAGTGTAAAAGTAAATAATAATTATTTAAATCATCTAGATTTTGCAGTTGAAAGAGTTATCAGATAAAAGTAAAAAAAATAGTATTAATGCTAAAAAGATTAAAATAATGTTCAATGAATTTTCTTAGAAAAAGATAATAATGATTGCTACTCATGAATTATAAGAAAACAATGACAATTACCTTGGTTAGGTTCTTAATACAGATGAAAACATAATGGATAAAATAAATCATAGAATTAAATTTGGATGGAGTACTTTTGATAGAAATAACCTATTATATTTGAAAAGGAAGGTTTTTAATAGATGTGTCTTACCAGTTTTTTCCTTTTGGATCTAAGATTTCATCATTTAAAAGAAGAGTAGTGCGGAGACTTCAGACCATTCAAGGAAATATATATATATATATTAATAATAACAAAAAGAGATTGAAAATGAAATATGTGGGTGAGAGAACAATTACTAAATATCACAGAAAGAATTAAAAGAAATGGAATTGAGATGGTCAAACTGATAGAAGATATAAGAGTATATGAAGAATAAATGAAGTTTTAAATTGGATCTCATGATATTGTAAAAGACACCCAAAAAAATCACACATGAAATGGACAAGAATAATAAGGAAATTTGCTGTTTTATAGTGAAGAAGAAAAACTAGGGAATGGAAAAATTAAATTAAATTTGGAGAGATTTTCATCCTGCAGTAGATTGATAATGTTTGAAAATGATGATAATTATGTGATATTGATTTGACACTATAGTCTATTGCCTAGTTATACTTATTATTAGCAATTTAAAAATACATTTTTTTAATAGATAAAATAAATGTTAAAAAATTGAAGAAAAAAAATGATCTAAATGTAAGTTTTAATTTTTATCAGAATTGGATAAATAAATATCAGAACAAAGAATCAATTAAAGAGTTAAAATCTAATGTTATAAATAAAAAAAAAAAGATCACAGTATAATGGTGTGTGAAATAAGATGGAAAGGATATGCAGATAAAATAGCAAAATTATGAGTTTTTTCTTTAGAAAGGAACAGTGAAATTTTGAAGGAGGTAAACTTTTAGAAATAACTACATATAATGTTTTAATCATGATAGATTAAAAAGCATTAAAAAAGTATTCAGATTATCATTTCAATAAAAATTTGATTGCACAGTAATAATAAAAATTTGGACTAGAATAATATGAACAAAACAAATCAGGAAAAGATTAGAGAAAGTTATGAATAGGCAAAAAAAAAGAAGAAGAAAGAGCTATGTAGACTAACAAGATTTTGTAGGAAAAAATAATGCCTTCATAAGTCAAATACAAATTAATATCTAGAAATCTCAAGGTGATATTATAGAATTGACACACACTATGAAAATTTATTTAGGGTAGAATGACAATAGCTAAAAAATTAAATGTTTGTTAAAGTGTACTCTTACATAAGGCATAATCTTGGAAAACAAAGAATGTTGGTGGGTAAAAAAAAGAATGTTGGTGGGTAAGATATGGATTAGAAATAATATTTGAATATGTGATTAGAAATAGATTATAAAAGATATTTTGGAAAAAAAAGTACAAAATTGATAAACTGAAGAAGGATGTTTACAAACTATTATAAATCAGTAAATGGATATGAGAAAATTTAGTCTAAATTTAGACAGATGATTGTTAATATATATTTAAAAAAGAAATAATCAAAAATACATTATTATTATTATTATTATTTGTTTATAGACAGAAATTCATAAAAAAAAGAAAATCAATTTATTCGAAAAATGAGTGCTTAGAAATAAAATAAAAAAAGAGAAAAAAATTCAGTTAACACAGAAGATATATATATATTAGCATTATTTATGGAAGGAAGAGATTGATAAGTATGAGAAACATAGAAAGAGAAAGTTAAGAATTTTGATGTATGTCTGTGGAAATAAATAATATAGGAATGATAAACAAAAAAACCCCAGAGTCATTTAATTTTAGAAGCAGAACGATTTCATGAAGCAAGTTTGGAAGAATAGTAACCATGACAGTATCTGTAAATGAGACAAAGATCAACAACTAAATGACATTAAGAAAGATTATAAAAGACAAAAAAAAAAAAAGAATCAATATTTCAAACTGATCTAATTACAATAGCAAAGTTATATATAAGAATGCATGAAAAAAACTAGCTGAGAGGATCAATTTTGTTGGAAAATACAAACAAAAACATAAAATTACAAAAAAAAAAAAAGGTTCAATATATATTAGAATATATGATTTAAAAGTGGAAAAAGTAATAGACAATACATATTACCTTATAGAGTGAAAAATGTAATAGACATTACATATCTTATATTAATCTAAGTGAGAGCAAATGACTGTTTTCTGAATATTAAAATAAAAATAAATAACCACATTAGAAAAATTTAAAATAAGTAAAAAATAAAAGAGATGAGTAATTTTAATTTCCTGAAAAAGAATTGATAAAAATACTATGAAAGAAATTCACACAAAAATAATTTTGGGCTTTAAAAAAATATTAAAATGAAAAAATCATTCAGTTGTGAGACATGGCCAATGGGAAAAGTAATGTAAACACCTCTGCATTCTAATGTCAATAAAGGTATTTTATAAATCTTGAGCAGATTAAAAAAACAACAAATATTGCCTCTGTATTTGAATAAATTAGTCAAGAATGTCATTAAAAGCAAAAATTATGAAGCAAACAATAACTGCGCTTTAAATACACAAAGCAGAATAATGTAACCATATGAATTATTAATGTTGGGGAAGATTAGATTAGTAGTGTACAAGGTCAATTGCTTGCATAGCTGATAATTTGGAAAAAATCTAAAGGAATTGAAAATTAGTAATCCATCGAGTCACTAAAAGACATCAACAGTTTGATTTGAAGACAAATTAGTAGGAATCTAGCATTTCTGTACAGCAAAAATATATAATAGTAATTAAAAAAATGATATATTAAATTAAAATTGGGAGCGGAGGCGATATATAAGTAATTTATATAATAGAGATCAACTTCATATTAATATTAAAAAAATAAAATATCATAGATCAGAATACAATAAATTACATAATAATAAATGAATGAGTATAAAAATGATCTATATTGTATTTTTAATTTATTTTAGTACATCATTTATACAGAAAGCAAAATATAAAGAAGTGAATAAAACTTTATGAGATAGAAATATTTAGTAAAGATGTAAGTAGTAGAAAATTAGGGTATTATTAATTAGATGATGATACATATCTAGCTATAAAACATATTTTTGAGATTATTATTTTTTTGTAGTAAAGGACAAATGCATAATGAAAAATATTCTCTTCTTTGCACTCTAAGATTAGATTTGACTCAGCATTTTGCTAAATTATTCTAGTTGTAAATTATAAAATATAAAATGCAATGAGATCTGTTACAATAAAAATTTCTGGAGTGAATTATTAGTAAGACAAATATTTTTCTCACTAAATTATAATTTGAACAACAAATGCAAAAAAATCACTACTAACACTAGAATGGTAAACATCTTTAAGAGTACAACATAGTTATCAATTTAATTTGCTTATCTATTTCTAGCAATAAAAACTATTATACTATATACATTTTCAATTAAAAGCTTTCTGCTAAATGTTAATACTATAATAATTTCTATCATAAGTCAAATTTGAAATGGATTAATGATAATATCAAAAATAAATAAATTCAAAAACAGCAAAATTTTGTACATTTTTATTTTAAAATATTCTAAGTGCATACATTTATTATATATAGAGTTCGCAAAACAAACTCTTAACAAGCTTTGAGAATACCCTCAACCCCAGACTGGTTTCTGTATCTAACGTCGTCAGTGAGGTGTTAGGATATTCATTAGATTAAAAATACTAGGACTAGCCCAGCACTTTATCTAATGTATAACTATTGAGAAGAAAATCTGAAACTTTCAGACATCTATATGTCTAAAAATCCAGTGATCTAACTCAAGTAGCCATATGGGACTGAACTAAGTTCAGAAACCGGTCTGGGGTTGAGGGTATTCTCAAAGCTTGTTAAGAGTTTGTTTTGCGAACTCTATATATAACATTTGTAAACATGAGCATTATTAAAATTAGGTCATGTGACAGCTGACTTGATTTTTTTATCAATTTATTTTTTGCTACTAAGGCTTTAGCGATTTTATATTGCTAGAGCTATTAATATTGGTGTATCTGAACTTAGTTCAGTCCCATATGGCTATTTGAGTTAGATAGCTGGATTTATAGACATATAGATGCCTGAAAGTTTCAGATTTTCTTCTCAATAGTTATACATTAGATAAAATGCTGGACTAGTCCTAGTATTTTTAATCTAATGAATATCCTAACACCTCACTGACGATGCTAGATGCAGAAATCGGTCTGGGGTTGAGGGTATTCTCAAAGCTTGTTAAGAGTTTGTTTTGTGAACTCTAAATATAACATTTGTAAACACGAGCTTTGTTAAAATTAGGTCATGAGACATCTGATTTGATTTTTTTATCAATTTATTTTTTGCTACTAAGGCTTTGGCGATTTTATACTGCTAGAGCTATTAATATATGGTGTATCTGAACTTAGTTCAGTCCCATATGGCTATTTGAGTTAGATAGCTGGATTTTTAGACATATAGACGTCTAAAAGTTTCAGATTTTCTTCTCAATAGATATACATTAGATAAAGTGCTAGACTAGTCCTAGTATTTTTAATCTAGTGCATACATTATAACAATTTTAGCCATAAAAAAGAAATATGAAAGCTGATTAATAGTGACATAAAAAAAAAAATCAAATCAAATTCCTTTGAGGAAATCTATATCTTGTTTATTTATTTCACATATCACTTATTATCTCCAAAAAAAATGTTTGTACATATTTTTCTTTAAAAGTATTTTCCTGGGTGTGTATATAATAATAATTTTAGCCATGTGCTGTACAAACAGAATTTGAAAGCTAATGTTAAATAAATAAATAAAAAAACAGAACTAAAATATGATAAAATTATAGAAAATAAATTGCTAAGATCCATTAAATTGACAAACATCACTGGCTAAAATAAAAAAAAATATTACAAACCTCAGTAATTGAAATAACAATCATATCTGGCAAAATGACTATACTCTTTTCTGTGAATATAGTCATTTTACCAGATATTACATTGGCTCAGAAAAGAAAGAAATTAGTAACAATTGAATTAAATAATAATCATGTGCATAGGACTTTTTGTAGTGTTTCAGTTTAAGTAAACCATCAGACACTGTTATTATATTTTGCGAACTTATTTGCAATTAGCCTTTCTTCTGCAATTTCGTCAACTTTACTAGTTTTTGAAATTCTTTTCATTATATGAACAAATATTAACTTTAATCAGAAATATAGTGTCAAAAAATTAAACAATACTGAAGTGCAATAACCATCATTTCTAAAAGAGAAAGCTGTGAAGTAGTTATGATTTAAATTTGAAATATTCTACTTTATTTTTTTTAAAAAAAAAAACGAATTATAAAGAAAAAAAATCAAAAAGATTTTCAGTTTAAACAGCCCACATTGTAACCAATCTTCTGGAAAATGTGTATTAATCAAAAGTTAATGGCAAGATATGACACTAATTAGATAGTCATTTGTGAAAATGTTAAGCAATTTGTTTAAAATTTTTTTTTGCTATCTTCTAGAATATGTACTGTTTCTGCAAAATTAATTGGTTCACCAGATTCAGAAAAAGAACTGGACTGCATAATATTGTAAGTCATGATAAAATATTTAGCACAATAGAAACACTATTATATGATATCTTGTAGAAAGCAGAAGTTCTGAAATCAACAATATGAATTTTTTATTAGGATATTTAAGTTTACATTTTAATTTTATGCTTTAAAAAATAAATTTAAATTGTCATTAAAATATAATTGTACTGTATATTCAGTGATTATTTTTATATGTATTTTTTTCATTTAAAGTTTTGACTTTTTTTTTTTTTTTACTTAAATGACTATGTTTGTATACTAACTTTGGTTTTGGCTATAGATCTGGAACAGATTATTCTTAAATATATGTATTTTAATATAAACTTTGATAAACAAATTATATAATGAATGAATTTCTGGAATCAATTAATTTGTTTTAGCAGATTTCATTGTATGAAAATATTTTCAAGACATCTAATATTGTCTTAAAGGAAAAAGGTGATTTTTTTTTTTCTTCACTGAAGTGGACAACAAACTTTTAATAACTGTTGGATATCCATTGCCAAACAAGGTATAATTATATATTATAAGCTGATATCAGCAGTTAATATTACAAGATGTTTCAAGTAATAAATTTGTTGCATAATATATCTTATGAATCAAAGTTTGGTGCCATGAAATCCAACCTTTAAGGTAGTAGTAATGCAATAAACCACCACACAATCTTTTCTGTTTAACGTGAAATGTTCTTAAAAGCATGGAATAATTTTGCATAAACCTGTCCTTTATTTCACCACCTTCTAAGATGGTAATTTCACTAAATTATCAAAATTCATAAAATAATGAATAATGTTTAAGTAGAATATAATATTTTGCATAATTTATTTATTTTAGAAGTTTTTTTTTACTATAAAGTGTATATATAAATATGCTGATAAAACGATTATATAATCTATTATACTATAAATATAGCAATGTACTACCAACAACCGACAAATTCAAGATAAAAAGATAAGCTGTCTTCCACATATTAAAAAAAAAAAGTTATTATAAAATGTCTGAATATGCAATACATGTTATTTAAATCAAATTAAATAGCACATAATTAATAAAATAATAATTATTTAATATATTATTTGAAAAAAAAATAAACAGAAATAATAATTAACTAATGGAATTGTTTCCTTTGAGTCAAATGTATTTGTTTTTCCCACACTATGAAACAGATGAGCTATCCTAGACAAATCATGCAATTGCGGTAGTCAATGTCATTCTTTTATAAATACTGAATAGACAGATAAACTATATCACATAATTATTAAATTTATGATGGTTTACCACATTAATCATACTCATTAATAAGATATAAAATACAAATTAGAGAGAAATTCACATACTTATTGATATTAATAATTCTTTAAAAATATAATATAAAAACGATATATTATTGATTATAAATAAAAAGATAAAGTAATAAAAATAATAATAGTTATTGCTGGTCTACCATTAGAAATTTGAAATTAAAAATGAATACATAATTTGATAAATATAAGTGAAGTCATTTGTCATTACTATCTAAGTGGGCATGTTACATATGAACAATAAAGTTAGTTATAATTTATTCTTTTCATTCTACTGGGTTTGTTCGCTATACTTTCATCTGTCATATATTTTATATATACACTACACATTACCATAAAAAATTATATTTAAATATTTCTAACTTATACTAACAAGTAATACCTCAAAATACTATTAGCAAGTCACAATTATTATGTTTAAAAAAAAAAGCGAAAAAATTATAATGAGACATTGAAATAAACAGGCATTATTTTTAAGCATTACTACTCATTTTTATTTACTGCATATTTTCCTTATACTTAATAAAATTAAATCTTACCATCAGTCACAGTACCAGTTCCAGCTTCAGCTGCTGATGCTTCTCTAACTTTCCGAGCTTCATCTTCCTGCCGCTGTCGTTGTTCTTCCATTGACACACGAAGAGCCTATAATATTTACATTATATACATAATTAAAATAAAAATAATTATATGAATACAATCAATTAATAATCAGTATATTGAAATACTTAACATTTATAGTATATATAAATAAATAATTAAATATCCAAAACCATGCTTGCATAACTCAATATAAAATTTAATTAGTATACTTCTCTTATGAAGGACTGCACTTATCCTTCTGTGATTTGTAGCAAGGCTATCTATATTTTCTTTATATATTAAATTGTGTGAGCTTATTTCTAATTGTAGAATTTATAACCATTTATAATTAGAAGGGATTTGAACCCAAACATTCAAGCTCCCTTCAGTCACCCACTCTACCTTAAACAACCAATACACATATTCACATACGTGTGAAAAAGATAAATGATCTCCAATATATATATTTTGTGCTGAACCAGCACTCATCAGTTGGTCCAGATTATCATCTTCCACACACACATATAATCACTACTCAGTTTATATTAAGATAGAAAATCTTCAAACTGCAATGAACAGATTTCAATATTCTCCACTTCCCAATCTCTTCAATCATACCTATCATTAAAAATCTGATGATGGCATGTTCAAACTCTTTGTTTGCGAATTTTGTTGTCCCATGTTGACTGTAAGTCACTCTGACCCCTCACATGTAGAGCCTTAAGACCATTTAAATATACAGAAGAGGGATGGGTAGAATACAGATTGAATCTATACTATTTAAATACAAGTATAGTATATATATACTTAAGCTAGATGTAATTAAAAGGAATTTGAACCCAGAATTTCAAACTCCTTTCTTGTGAAAAAAATAAATGATCTCCAATATACGTATTTCGTACTAAACCAGCACTCATCAATTGGTCCAGATTATCATCTCCCATATATATATAATCAGCACTCAGTTTATATTAAGATAGCAAATCTTCAAACTTTAATGGGCAGGCTTCAATCTTCTCCACTCTCCAACCCTTCAGCCATCCATATCATTGAAAATCTGATGATGGCATGTTCAAAGTCCTTGTTTGTTAGCACGAAATATGGATATTGGAGAAAACTTTTTCACATGTATGTCGTTGGTTGTATAAGATAGAGTAGATGATTAAAAGGAGCTTGAAAGTCTGAATTCAAATCCCCTCTAATTACATTTAGTTTAAGTATATATATATTATACTTGTATTTAGACCTTCATTTATATAAAATAGTATTTTATAAGTAATTCTTTAGAATTAAACCACTCTTGTTATTTTTATAATACTTCTATGCACTTTACATATCACATATATCTAATTATAAACAAAAATACCTAATTTTAGGTAAATATATTCTCTGAAAGATTAATTACTAATAAATCTACTGGAGCTATGAAAATCAGTTTTAAAAAAGGCAATTATTGAACATCTTACAACATTCCTTAGATCAGGTAAATTTTACATGGCAGGTTCCATAAAAACAATTATGTTCATATTATATAACAGATTTCTGCTGTATATTTCATGTACATTAAAAATTGCTAGTTATACAATAATGCAAAAACACTTCTTAAAAGATTAATTCCGCAGTTTAATAAGTATAACAGTTGATTTTTATAGTTTCCTCATAATTTTGTAAATGAGATTTAATTATTTCAATACCTAGTGAAATTTTAAAATTAAAAAACAAATAACTATATAATAAAATTGTAAATGTTTGTAGATTTCATGGTATTAATTATCAAATTAAATTGTAAACATTAAAATGAATGTATATTTTATTACATATTAAAAAAAAAGCCATATATTTACCTATAAAGACATAAGTATTGAAACAATAAAAGTAGTGGTCATTATAAATAAAAGATCAAAAAGTATATTTTAGATATTGATGACATAACAAACCTAATGGTAAGATTAATTTGCTGTTCAATTTACCATATGAAATCCAATGCAAATTCAAATGATTCAGGTTTATGCCCTAATAAGTTCTCATTGTGAAGAAGTAGATTTTAAAAAAATATGTACAGAATGCTAATCAAACTAATCAACATTTTAAAATTGTCAAAAAAGATTTTAATGTTAAAATTATAAAATAACTGAAAGATAAAAGTGATGAGGACAAATTTGGTTAGAGAGACAGAAATAAGAGCTGGCACAGATTTATGGAAATTACAGAAAATATACTATGAAATCTTTTTTTGGAAAAAATCAGAAGTGGAAACAGATATGAAAATATCCAAATGAAAATATAGCTAAGATGTTTGACTAGCAATAAATTTTTATTTCAATATAGTAATGTGCTTAACAGATTCATCAGACTGTGAACACAGATTAATGAGATATAAAATAAATGTTAATGCAAAACTAGAAAAAGGAAATTTACCAGTAAATTTTCAATTATGACAAGGCAATATATGAAGAAAAGAAAGAATACAAAAACATTTAAAAATTAGTAATTTAGAAGTGAATATACACAAGAGATTGTAAAAGATCCAGAAAGAGACCACATGTGAGAAGGATGGATGAAATAAGAAAGTGTTCAGGGATGATGTGGAGAAGAGAAGCTAAAGGTTGGAGAAGATGGGTTGAACTTGGAGAGACCTTCATCCTGCAGTGGAGTGATAAAGGTTGATGATAATATACAATTTTGTAAAACGGCAAGAAAAAAAATTAATCATTACATATGGAAATATAATTAGGTATTGACAAAAAAATTAAAATTTATGGAAAGAAAATTATTTCAGCAATAAAAAGAGAAGATGGTACTATTACTAGAAAGAAGGATATCACTTTATGTGAAAAAATTCTGCACAGAACTATATAGCAATAAAGAACAAAAAACAAAATAGCCCTTATAATTATCACAATATCTTCTGAAATCCCAAGTATATTAAATAAAAAAGTAAGACATGCAATTAAACTTATGAAGAATAAAAAAAAAAGGTATTACAGAAATTTTTTAAAAATACAGATAAAGAAAAAAAAATTATTGAAAAAGCTGCATACTTACTAATATATATATACCCCTTACGATTTCTTAAATTTAAAATTTTTGTTATAAAATTAAATTTTGTAAAACTCAAAATTTTTGATATAAATAAAATATGATAACATTTTATATAAATTGATATTTCAATTGATAAATGGATCTCAAATACATTCTATGCAACAAAACATGAGCATTTTGGAAAGCAAAATCAAGAAAAAAGCTAAACTAATTTTAATAACAAAAATTCTAAGAATGACTCTTGTGATTAAAATTTTATCAATATTTGAGTAAACTTAGCTTTGATTTATTTTTAGAATGACAGAAATCATTTTAAATAGCCACATACGTAAAAGTTTTAGAATGATTAATTTTATTTTTAAAAAAAACCCAATGAAACCTCTGTACCCACTCTTCTGTATACATTTTTCACAAGATACTAATCTCAACCTCTAATAGAATATAGGTTCAAAATAGTTTATTACATTTGTACAAAGAAAGAATATATTAAAATGAGAAAATGAATTTGGTAGATGCAAAAATAATCTTTATAGTAATATTCTTTAATTGTTAAAATAAGTGAATATAACAAAATATATAAGCTATGATGTACATGTTTAAGATATAAAAAAAAAATCTAGTCAATGTAAGCTTCCAATTATATATATTGTTTCATTCCTCTTTACAACAAAGTTTATTACCAATGTATTTAATTAATTTAATGGCCTACTATAATAATCTTATATAATGTGCATTAACCAAGCATAAGATGATGTCTTTTTATAAATGATAAAATGTTTGATGAAGATCTTATATAAAAGTAACTAAAAAAAAAAAAATCCATGAGAAAGAAGATTATTAAATTGCAAACAATAGTTATGAAAACATTTAATGTTTAGTTTTATTCTAAAAGAAAATACATGGATTCATTATAACATGCAATCCAAGTGGGATTAAATTTCTTTGGCTTTTTTTTTCTTTGTAAATTTGAAATTTGACTTGAAACTACTTCAAAGCATAATGATAATAGCAATTCTGACAAACCTTTACAAATTTGTGAAATTTCTTACTTTAAATATTAAAATGAAAATTCTTAATCTATATTACTATATAAATGTGAAACTTTTTTTGCACCAATCTTGAAGAATCTTGCACAATTTTCTTTTTTTGTGTGTGTGTAGAATTTTACCAGAATATACATTTTGGTTTTAGTTGTTTAAAAAAAATAATTATAATTTGCAATATAAAAATGCTTGGAAAATCTACATCATAATTGTTTTTCAAATGATATCATAAAAAACCAAAAAGCGGGCAGCACTGAATAAAACATTACAGAGTTGGAAAGTTTGTTAAACAAATAGTATAGTTTTTGATAAAGCAAGATAAAATTTGATTTTGTAAATTTGTTTTAAATTAAATTGCATTTGTACCCACATATTTAATTTCTGATTTGAATAATGACAATTTAGATCAATTATAATAATGAATTTGATAAACTGTGAGGATTTCAGTTTAAATATATATCTAATTTAACACATGTTAACGTAAAATTTAAAATGTCATAGGTATAGCAAGAGATATCTGTTTATAAATATTTAACTCATAAAAAAATAAATGTTAAATACTGTGGGTATAGCTGGTGTTATTAAAATGATCTCTGTATCGCACTGATGCACTATCTATAATATGCAAACCACGGAAAGTTCTGTTTGTGCAAAAAAAGAAAATCAAAAAACAAAATGATGACTTAGTTAAGAAAGGGGTGCTATAACCCACCAAAAATTCTGATTGGGCTACACATTGGTAATTATAACTAAACCCAATGATCAAATTCATTTGTTCGGTGATTATAGGATATTGGTAAACAAGGCGATCAATAAGTGCGTACCCAGTCCCTAATGCCAGGGTAATAATAGCATCACTCCAGAGAACAAATTTTTTTGCTAAATTAAACCTTAAGGCCGCTTTCCATCAGATACCAGTTAATGAACAGGCAGCTAAAATATTAACGCTAACTACTCATGTAGAATTATATAAATGTATGAGGCTCCCATTTTGGAATAACATCGGCCCCTAGTATCTTTCAATCAAAAATTGAAACCCTCCTTAATGGATTAGAGGGTATTATTCCATATTTTGACAACATTCTGATTACAGCTATGACTGAAAAATGAGCTTAAATGTGTCTACAGAAAGTCTGCAAAAAAATGGATAAATTAGGGACTAAACTTAATACCAAAATTGCATATGGAAAGTGAGTGAAATCAAGTTCTTAGGTCACATTATATCTAAAAACCACACATCTCCGGCCCCCGAAAAAGCTAAAGTGGTTGCAGAAGTGCAGAGACCAAACAATGTAAAAAAACTTCAAACCTTCCTGGATCTGGTTAATTACCTTGAAAATTTTTTAGAAGGAAAAGCCCACATGGCCAGACCATTATATAATCTTCTCAAAAAGAATCAGAAATGGAAGTGGGAAAAAGAAGATAAAGCATTTTTACACACAAAATCGCTGCTAAATCAAATAAATTATTTGTCCATTACAACAACGAATTGGAAATAACTCCGACTATGGATGCATAAGGAATTCGGTATCAAAGCAGTATTGTGTCACCCTGCTCATGAAGGTGAACGACCCACTGCTTAAGTGTCATGTACGTTATCCAAAGCAGAGAAAAATTATAGTCAGTTGGACAAGGAGGCCTTTGTGATTTTATTTGGCAGCAAAAAGTTCCATCAATACCTATACAGCCACAGATTTACGATAGTAACTGATCATAAACCCCTATTGGGAATATTAGGAATTAAACAAATTCCCAATCATCTGAGTCCTCACATGTTACGTTGGCTAAATATTTTGGCAGGTAACGATTATACATTAGAATATAAAAAAAAGGAAAATAAATAGGGCTGACTGATGCTCTATCATGTATGCCTGATCAGACTCAAATATATCAAAAAGAGATAGAAATTAAATATATTGATGCCTTGAAGAGTCAAATCCTCAACAGCACAATAGTGCCTGCATGGATATCCGAAGACAATGGCTAAAAATGGATGGTAAAAAAGATCAGTGAAGAATAGCCAAAAGCTGACCTAGTTTTTTTCATAAAGAATTATGGAATGCCCATAAGAAATTGTCTGTATGCAAGGAATAGATTCTGAGGGATGATTGGGTGCTAATCCCACTAAGGATAGGAATCAAATCCTAAAGCTGTTACACAAGAAGCATCGTTAGGGTAAAAGCATTAGCTCATAGTTATGTCTGGTAGCCCAGTATTAATAATGACATTGAAAAATATATTAAAAAATGCAAAAACTGTCAAACATGTGCTAAAGCATCTCCAGCTAAATTTGAACCATGGCCTAAAGCTGAAAGGTTATGGCAACGGATACACATCAACCACTGCAGCCCATTTGAGTCATTTGTTTTTGGTAGTGGCTGACGCATTTTCAGCTTGGACCGAATATAAAATAGCTAATAACACCAGTACAGATGTGATACTTAGAAATGTATATGAAATTTTTGCTCATCACAGCTTTCCGGAAACAGTTGTTTCTGATAATGGAACTGACTTTACTTCAGCAAAGTTCAAAGAACTGATGCAAAAATGGGGGATTAAACACACACTCATCTCCCTACCATCCTCAATCCAATGAATTAACCGAGAAAGCCGTACAAACCCTAAGTCTTCCATCAAGAAATTGGGGAAAATTCAAAATTCCTCCATCAACATGCACCTCCTAGTGCCAAATCTGGGAAATCACTGGCTGAAATGTATTTAGGTATAAAGTTGCGCACAAAATTACCAAACATTGTGCCAATTGTGGTTAAAAATAAACATCAAGCCGGTACCTATAAATTTAAACCACAGGAAAAAGTGTGGGTAAAAAATAACATGAACAAGTTTTGGTCACAGGCGGAAGTTATTCATCATCTATCAAAACAAGTTATTACAGTTTGAATGAAAAATGAGTAAATACTTCGCAAACATGTAAACTAACTGCGTAAAGATGAGTGAGGAGATAATACCAGACTTATTCAACACAACGGACACCAATAATGAGCTACTAAGAGAGAACACATCAAGTGAGGCAGAACATAAACCACAACAGCATTCTAAAAGGAAAATAAAATTACCCATGTATCTCAATCAGTACGTACTGAGTTCAGAGATTAAAACCTGATCTCTGAACTTGTGGGAAATAATTATATGTATGTGTATGTTTAAATGCACATACATATATAGGTATAAACTTATAGAAAGAAAAAGTAATAAGTTTAATAAATTGAAAAATTTTAAAAGACTGATTCATTTAAAATAGTAAGTAAAAGATTTATAACTTTTAAGATTAGAAAAAGATTATTTTCTAATAATTAATATCAGTCTAATTAATGAGAGTAGAATATATCGTTAATGAAATAAAACAATTAAAGAAATTCATGTTTGGATTTCCTTCATAAGATAAAATGACAACTATAAAAATAACTCATTAATTAAAGTCAGAAAAATATCGATGTAAATTCTTATATGGAGATTAAAATGAAGAATCACTGAGCGGACGGACAGGAGTATGAGCCAATCAACTGCAGGGATTAAAACAATAAAGGCCTCAGTATGAATTTGATGAAAAAGAGAACACTTGATTATTGAAGCTTTACCCGTGCGAAATGACATGTATATTGGAGCAGATCATCTTCCATGGCACAGTGACTTCAAGTGCGAAGAGCTGGTCTCCGAACATGGGAACAGTAAGCTAGAACTCTTACAGGTCATATTGATCTAAATTATTATTTATGTATGCCTTCAGGCCTTATTGTGGTAAATTATTGTATGTATGTAAATAGTTAAAATGCTATTAAGGATCTAAACAATGAGCATTGCCAATTGCTCAACAAGCTTTGTGATAAATGCTTAGCCAGAGAAAGCATTTAAAATATCTCTGTCAGGAAACCACACAGAGGTTGGGGGAAGAGGGGTTCCTGACAGAGATATTTTAAATGCTTTCTCTGGCTAAGCATTTATCACAAAGTTTGTTGAGCAATTGGCAATGCTCATAGTTTATATCTTACAAGCTTAAGAGAATTGGGTCATGTGATCTATGACTTATTTTGGCTATTAAGGATCGTTCATTAAATTATCTAAATATTAACTGTTTAGTAGTGATATGTACTCATGGGAAGTGCACTCTTAGTTCAGCTAGACATAGCAATTTATAAAATAATAAAAAAAGAAAACAAATCTGGTAGAATTTAAAAAAAAATTATAAAAGAAAAAGAGCATAAGTTTTATTATTTTTTGAAGGTGAATACATACATGTACCAATTCTCATATGTGTAAATACTCTTAAGTGCTCTAATTTATTATTTCATTGCCTTTTTAATTTTATTTTTGTTGATAATCTTAATTTATAGATGTACTGTAATTTTATTCTAGATAAGTGTTTATAAATATTGTAAAAGTTTTTGTAAAAATGTGGGGGTTGAAAAATATTGTTCCCATAAATAAACAAAGCATGAACTAATTACTATCCATTAAATTATCCCATCTGCATCGATAATCTCACTATAGCATCATTTCTCAGAACATTTCATAAATTTCCTTATTTCTTAATATCTTTTTGAATCTAATTTAAGAAATCAGATTTCTATATGCTGTTATCTCTTCTAGCTACAATCTAGCCCAGCTACGTCAGAAATCTCATTTCTCTTGCCTATGTATTTCATTACAATTCCTCTATTAATTTCTGTGTACATGTCTTGATACTCCAATGTGTGTTATCTAATCTCTGTATTGCTCTTCTATTAATTACTTAAGTCGCAAATTTGTAAGTATCAATACAACATTCCTTTTCAAAAACAAATGCATACTTTGTTTTATTATGAAATTATTTTTACCAAGTACATTTCATTCAAGCTTAATTCTATGATTAATTTCAATCTATATTAATAATTAATTTACAATTATTAACATCTAATTTACTAATATATATATTTTGTGAAATGGCATCACACATTCATCTAACCTAACCAAACCCTATTATGTGAAATGGCATCACACATTCATCTAACCTAACGAAAACCTGCATTTAAATGCAGGCAAAATAAAAGCTTCCAATTTTTTTTCAGAATCCAATTAGGCTTAGAACTTTTCTTTCAGATAGCCACCCCATAATTATTCAGTATTGAGTAGGAAATGGATAATTAACTATTGTTCAGGAAACAAAAATGAAAGAAATATTCAAATCTTCAACATGCAATTGATGAATCTAATGTATTCTCCTCCACTGTTTTCTTAAGATGAAAGTATTGCAGCTGTGAGTTTCTTAAAGGCTGTTTTATTCCTATGTATATATATGAATGTATGCAAATGCATATAAATCAACATTATTTCTTAAAATTTTTCTGACAGTTGAAAGCATACATTTTAAAAAAATAAAGATCAAATATAATTTCAGACTTTCTTGGATATAAACTATTTCAAATTTTTTTACTTACGATGAAAAAAAATCATCATCATCATTTTCAACCATTATCGATACCTTGCTGGGTAAAGTTTTCTTCAGGTTGAATCCATCTTCTCGGTCTCTAGTCTCTCTTCTCCACATCACACCAGCACTTTATTTCATCCATCCATCTCACATGTAATCTCTTTCAAGGTCTTTTGCAATCTCCTGAAATGCAATTTAAGATTTCAACTGCTCATGTATTATCATCTCTTCTAGCAATATTTCCAGCCCAACCCCTCTTCAATCGCTTAATTCTTACAATGATGCCATAACACCTGTTTGTTCTCTCAACCATGTATTTCATTTTCGATCTCTTCTTATTACTCCTAACATGCATCTCTCAATATTTCTATGAGAGTGATCTGAAGTCATTGTATTGCTATTTTGTTAAGTGTTCAAATTTTAGATCCACAAGTAAAAACTAGTATCACACATTTATTTAAAATCTTCATTTTCAAACACATAGACATATTTCATTTTATATTTAAGTTATTTCTACCAAAAGCCCTCCAACTAATAATTCTATGATTAATTTCAACCATTATGTTTCCATCTGTAGTACTAATCTGATCAAGGTATTTGTAGGTGTTAACTTCTTCTAACTCATCATTATCAATCTTTATTTTCATCTTTTGAAAAAATACATCTAACATTATTTTAGACTTTTCAACATTTACCTTTAATCCTACTTTATTTTAATCTGATAATTCTTGCAACATTTCCCAAAGCTTTAAAGCATTATTTGCAAAAACAGCTACATCATCTGCAAAATCTAGATTATTTAAATAATCTCCATTTAATTTTATTCCCTTAGCTTCACATTTTAATCCACAAAATACTTCTTCCAAAACTAGTCTAAAAAGTTTTGGAGATATGGAGTCACCTTGTTGTACACCCATCTCAATGTTAATCTTTTTAGTATCATTATGTAATCTAATTATTGCTGTTGCACTTTTATAAATATTCTTCAAAATATGACAGCTTCTTGGGTCTATACCTTGATAATTCAATGCTTTAATCACTAAAGAAATGCTTACAGAATCATATGCCTTTTCATAGTCTACAAATTCAAAGTATAATGGCAACTCATATTCATTGGTCCTTTCTATAATTTCTCTCAATACTTGACTATGATCCACTGTATTAAAACTATTTTTAAATCCAGCTTGTTCTTTTGGTTGTTTAAAATCCAAAGTTCACTGTAAATGAGTTGTAATTATTTTGGTATATAGAATGGATAAAAGATTGATAGGTCTGTAATTTCTGATATCTTCTTTATTATCTTTTTTAAATATTAAAATTAATCCTGCATTCTTCCAATTATCTGGTACATCTTTATCATTTAGACATTTGGTATATAACTTTGTAAAAAAAAAATATACTTCTTCATCTGCTCCTTTTAGGATATTGATTATAATTACCTGGAGCATTTCTCTTCTTCATAAATTTAATTGCATATCTCACTTCATTTAAAATCATGGGCAATTTAGAAGATATAGTAGTTGTAGGAGATACTTTTCTTTGTTCTTTATTGCTATATAATTCTTGATAGAAGTCTTGTATACATTTCATAATGTCATCTCTCTTTTTAATAATAATTTCATCTTTTTTTCTTATTGCAGAAATAAGTTTCCTACCAATACCAAAATGTTGGTTTACACTCCTGTGACTTTTATTCTGTTTTATAACTTTCTTTAGTAGTTCACAATTATACTTTTTTATATCATTATCAACAAAATTAGATATTCAATCCTTCTTAAATGCATAATTTTTACATAGTTTTCATATTCCTTCTTTTCTTCATAAATTGTCGTCTGAGTAAAATAAAATTTTACCGGTTAATTGCTACTTTTCTTGTATCAGCTATCTTTGTTGCAGTTTTTATAAATTTATCAGTTATTTTCTTATTGATTTTGTTCAAATCTGAATCATATTCAAAATCTGTTAATATATGAAAACGATTTACAAGTTCTAATTTAAATTCATTGGAATGTTTCTGAAGATTAAGATTATCAACTATGAATATTACAGCAGATAAAATTCATTAAAAAAACCCATATACTTTAAGTCCGTCTTTATCATTCATATCAATGATTCAAATCAATTGAAATTTAATACACACACACATATAAATATTATTTTCAACTATTATCAATCCACTACAGAATGAAAAGCACTTTAAGATTAATCCATATTTCATTCTTCCACAAATCTCCAAAAAACATTTATCTTATTCATCCATCTCATATGTGCTCCTTCTAGATTTTTTAAAATGTATTATAATCCACATATCCATCTATTGTCATTTGTTCTATCAATATGCTTACTCAAGCTCCAATATAAACTTTTAATTCTTTCAATATCAGTAACACCTGTTTGTTTTCTCATTTATGTTTTTCACTTCCTATCCTACTAATTCTCTATATATTTTGTCTGGACAGTTTGCAGTTGCTTAAATGTCCAAATCTAGTAAATACTGATGCACTATTAAAAATACTCCATTTCTGGCACACAGACATATTTCCCTTTTATAGACGGCAGAAAAAAAAAGCTATATGTAAGATTATCAGATAAAATATAAACTTTTTAAAAATTTCATTTAATAATTGATAGTTTTTAATATAATTTTATATTAGAACTATTACAATTTTAAAATGTTTACAGATAATTAAAAAACAAAACTAAATTAATTGAAAATAAATATAGAATAGCTTTCTTTTAACAATTATTAATTGTTTCAAAATAGTGTCTGTGGGGAGGGAATACAATTTTTCCCCTCCATCTCATTTCTTAACATTACAAAAAATAGGTTTTTCTAATTAAATATTATATCCTGCATGATTTGGTATAGCCATTCTACAACTCAAGCATAACATATTTGGTGCTTGAACATATAAATTCCCAAGCAACAAATCATTCAATTATTTTTATTATATATTATATAATTAAATATATATTATTTAAAATTGACACATACAAAATATATAGTACTTTATATAAAATTCTCATTGCTTGAGATAAATCCAATTTTCTTTTACTTTTATGTAATTCAATATTCAATGCTTTTATTACAATCTATATTATGACCAATTTTTTACAATTGATTAATATTGAAACTATCTTATCATTTAGTTGTTTCATTATGTTCCAGGGCACTATTTATTTAGTTTTCTTAAATTCATATGAATATTAGATTAATTTACTGCAATTAATAGCATATACTTCTACAAATTTATAGCAATATTCTTAGAATTTAGTAATATTTAAAAAGCTATTCAAATTTTTACTCTTAGGCTATTCTAGAAATGTCATATAAAATGTTCTATATTTATATTGAAATTAAGACATTTAATTTTTTTTGTAACATATGATTTAAAATTATACAGATATTCTAACTTTAATATATTATATATTTTTGATTTTTCCTAATGACCATGTTTGACATTCAGAATTAGTGCTTCATTTTTATTTCAATTTTTTTTTATAAAAAAAATAGAAGTCAATTTCTGGCTCCAATGCAGAACAGAATCCAAGTATCTAAACCAGGGGTCCCCAACCTTTTTACACTTAAGAGCACATTCTATGATACCGGCCATTTATTTTTTCAATGTAAATTTATAGTTGGATATTGTTAATTTTTTCAAAAATAAAATTTTAACATATAATTAACGTTTATATTTTTAAGCTGTAAAGTATAGTATGCCCTACAATTTGATTACAATATAATACAATAATTTATAAGAAATTTTAAAAATGAAATTTATTTATATCAGATAAATAATTTTTTATCGTGTTCAGATAGCGGCGGGCACACATAAAATGGTCTGCGGGCACCATGGTGCCCGCGAGCATAGGATTGGGGATCCCTGATCTAAACTATCTTATTCTATTTTCTTTTAGAAGCTGCCTATTGTTTGGATTCAGTCAAGGGTTAAATAAAAAAGTGAGAACATTTTTTGTGGATCTAATGAGGCCTAGAATTTTTTTTTTCAGGTAGGTCAATACTGGCCCATAAATGTATAAATAGTTACTCTTAGATGGAAGATAAAACCATCCAGTAAGTGACAAGCCTAACGAGTAATGCTTTCTTTATTGTTTCCCTACAAAAAGCTGTTGGCAAAGTCCATGCTTTGCAATTTGCTATTTAAAGGCAGTATTACTTCTACCTTATTTCTATTATATTATTTCCAATTATTAAAGTACCACTAATATATTATTAAGTTATACAAAAAATTATTAATAAATGCAAAAAATAAACTATTGCATACTTCATTTTTTCTCTGCAATTATTAATATTTTTTTGTTCAATATCATCTTAAATAACTGATAATTATATCACTGATTAGTACAACACATTCTCTAATTATAGCTAACATCCAGAAACTATTTTTAATTTGAAAAATAAACAGCTTTCAATGAAACTGAATACACTATCAATTATTTGTATATTTTCTTTATTATAGATTTTTTTAAAAAAATCTAATAATGCATATTTATACTTTATTTAACGCTAATATTTAATTTTGTAAAAATTTTAATCCATATTCATTTTGAATAAAAAGGTGATTATTTTCGATGTTGAATAAGCTATATTCATTTAAATATTTTGCTACAAATTTCCAAAATTCAAGGTTTTGATGTATTATTTTTAGTGAAAATATAAGAATTTTCATTTATAGTTGCACATAATTGTAAATATTCATTATTCTTTTATCATTTGTTATTTTGCTAATATTTAGTAATATGATTTGATCAAATTATTGCATCATTATTTATAAGATTAAATTAAATTTATATACAGCAATTCTTTTATCATTTATCACGACAAATCAATTTTTTTTTATTTTTATAAATCTTAAAGCATAATACTTAAATTTTTGTCCTGAACTTTAAGTTAGATTTCTCTAACATATTTAATTGAAACAGATGACTGCATTTAGATTTAGACAAATATACTAAGCTTGATAAGGCTAAATCCAACTTTGTAATCTTTAATACAAAAATTCTGAATGCTATGATGGAATCCCTGGAGAAATTTAAAAATAGAGTAGTGATTTATTACCTTCAAAATAGTTAAAAAAAATTTATGAATATATAGAGCCGTGAATATCAAAACAGGCAAAACTCTCCATACAGTATTGCCACTCAGTGCAAGCCAGAGTAATCAATGGATGCCAGAAGCCTTGTGCATAAAATCCCCATCTAGTGCCTACTCATCCAATATCCCCAGATTAGTTTGTCTTGTGGCCTTTGTCAGTGAGAAGCCTTGGATCTGAGAGCACTGCACCTAGATCTTAGGATCTAATGCAACCCTCCAGCAGCCACCTTTTATCTCTACTTAACTACAAAACTAGGAGTCTTAAATTGAAAACACAATATTTACAATCTAAGCTCATTAGCTTATATAGTCATATAGGACTGAACTCAGTTCAGTACCTATACATTTTTGGTGTCTTTGGTTCTTTAATTACCATAGCCACCACTATCCTATTAGGCAGGATTGGTTTTAAGCCAATAAACATCACATGATCACCATTTCTTATGCTTGCTTATAACTGTTATTAAAACAGGCAAAACTCTCCATACAGTATTGCCACTCAGTGCAGGCCAGAGTAGTCAAGGGATGCCAGAAGGCTTGTGCATAAAATCCCCATCTAATGCCTACTCGTCCAATATCCCCAGAGTAGTTTCTGGCTTGTGGCCTTCGTCAGTGAGGAGTCTTGGAACTGCGAGCACTGCATCCAGATCTTAGGATCTAATGCAACCCTCCAGAAGCCACCTTTTATCTCTACTTAACTACAAAATTATGAGTCTTAAATTTAAAAACACAATAATATTTTCAATCCAAGCTCAATAGCTTGTAGTCATATAGGTCTGAACTCAGTTCAGTACCTATGCATTTTGGTGTCTTTGGTTCTTTAATAACCATAGCCACCACTATCCTGTTAGGCAGGATTGGTTTCAAGCCAATAAACATCACATGACCACCATTTCTTATGCTTGCTTATAACTGTTATTAAAACAGGCAAAACTCTCCATACATAAGATCTAGGTGCAGTGCTCTCAGATGCAAGGCTCCTCACTGACGAAGGCCACAAGCCAGAAACTAGTCTGGGGATATTAGATGAGTAGGCACTATATAGGGATTTTATGCACAAGCCTTCTGCCATCCATTGATTATTTTGGCTTGCACTGAGTGGCAATACTGTATGGAGAGTTTTGAAATGTTATAAGCAAGCATAAGAAATGATGATCATGTGATGTTTATTGTCATGGAATAACACTGCTATTTATTGCAGCAAAAATATTTTGAAGATATTTATTGACTATATTATTTTCAATAAAAGATGAATAGTTATCAGACTTCACAAGGTTTCTGAGAAACAAGCATCACTACGAAATATAATTTTGTTACAAGGCAAATGCATGAGCAAAAGTATTATTCATTCACACTATACAACTAATTCTTGAAAACTGTAGGGGGAAGTTTTATTACTAATGGAGAGAAATTTGAAATGAAAACTGCTATTAAATGGGAATGTTTACTAGCTTCAGTCTTGTTTGCTATTTTAAGATAGTGATTGTTGTAATAGTTTATAAATGCTGTTAGACAACAGATACAATAAGTTGGATGAAAGAATTTTTAAAATAAACAAAGTAGCAAAATCAAGACCACCAACTTCTTGGTTTCTATATCTAAAGTATTGTGAAATGACTACAGAATGTTGTTAATGTTTGAAGGTAACTTACAATAAATTTGATCTATTAATTAATATTCTAAAAATTCAGGTGTTTTATCAGATGGAAAAAAAATTAATTGAACTTTTGATTTGGATGATTATATGGATGAGTTAAATATCTTGATAGCTTATTTAAAAAAAAAAGGAATCACTGATATAGGCCTTTTATTATGACACATTTATTTTATGAAAATGAGATATAGAGTTTCTATCAAAGTAACATAAAGACACTAAAAAAATTTCATTTTAAGATCAGTCAGTATTTTTCTTCTGCTTTCTGAATGTGTGGATATTGAAACGACAATTACAAAGTTGCATCTTCATTGGATTAAAAATGTAACATTGATGATGAGGAATAGATTTTTCATATAAGCACTTTACAATGAATTCAAGTATGATTTTTGTGGAAGAAATAGACTCCATTTGTATAAAAATAGTACCTCAGCCCTCTAAAGAGATGCAATATTGATATCTTTCAATAAGAAAATATGGCACTGCAATTCAGTAAAGTGATGAAGTCTTTCAAGGAAATAATAAAAGATTTCTGAAGAAGAGAAATCAAATAGACAGAATAAAAAAACAGTGTGATATATTTGGATGTACTTTAATTCACAGATAATTTTTATAGTCAATATAAAACTCATTTTTAACTTCTTTCTATTGTATATCTATCAATCCTATACCTACCTCCTCCAAGAATTAAGATGACCATATAAATGATAGTTAATGATTTTTGTTTATTTTTTCACTTAGTATAATTTTTATCTCTTTTTTTAATTAATATTTGCTGTTTCTATTCTGCTAATCTTTTCTACACATCTTTTAATTAAAATATATGGTATAAACTTTAAATTTTTATTTAGTAGATCTTTCATATATTAATAATTTTTCTTCTGATTAATTTATAAAATTTTCTACTGTGATGTGTGTACTACTGAATATATTAAAAACACTAAATATGCATTACATTATTTTAAAATTAATCCTAAATAAAATTGATTTATTAAAAATGTAAAAGAAAATTAAAATAGTTATTTTAACATAGATATAATCGCACAGATGGAAAACTTAAAAAAAAATAGTTAAAGTTAAAAAAAAACCCTAAAGATTAGTATTTTTTTTAAAATAGAAACAAATGTTAATTAGTTTCTATTTAAACGAATCATGTTTAAATCTTAGTAAATGGAAATGATTGTTCTATTAATTGAATCTAAAGCAAATGAGACCTTGGGCACTTTGTAATGTAAAGATCAGATAAGAGATTAAAAAAAAAATAAAGATTATGTGTTTCCCACTCTGGATCAGATCGATGAAGCCAGGTACAGGTCAGAAAGGAAAACATCATGACCAATAAAAACAAAGACCGTCATGCACGATCAATCCGGAGAATTTCAGATAAGGGAGGCTTTAAAATTATAAAAGATAAAATATTAAATTATTGAGAAAGCCTCTTTACTCACTTAGAAAATGAAGTAACTGTTGATTCTTGAACTGCATTGCGGGACCCTGAAATATAAGAGTCTCACAATGAATTAATTCCCTGTTGTGCACCAGCTGAGGCAGTCTCCAAATTGATGATTACTGAAAGGCAGCAAACAACTGACCGGTCTTCCCAGAAATGATATAAATATTAAATGAACTTCGATTGGATGGGTGTGACGCATCATGGACAAGACGGACTTCAAATAAATCTACCGCGGAAAGTATGAACTTTTGTTTATCTAAATTGAAATAGGAACTTAAAAAAAAAATTAAAAATAATTAAGAACTTATCAAATATGTAAACCTCTAAAAAAATCTATCTGAGATTGAGCGTAAATTTAAATTAGTCATATTCTCCCAATATGTTTGCTAATCAATCATTTCCATTTTTCACTTTTCTATTATAATTTATTTTATGGTTTGCTGTTTTTTTTAATAACCAAATTATCAAATTTCTTTTAAACTAATAATTTAAATATAGGTGTAAATGGCTGCATAGATTTGTAGGATTATGTTTATCTTAGTTTAAGGGGGTTAATTTTGGGCTGCCTCGTAGTTGAATCGTGGTTGGTGGAGGGATGTATGGGTGTTTCATGTCAATATAATATGAAGTGCGCTAGCATATAGGTCTTAGTATCCCACTTAAATGCATGGCCCAAAAGTGAAGCCATTGCAATGCTAATGGACGCAGATGTATTCCCTGTACCAATGATTCTCCTCGCTCTATGGATTGGGACTATAAGATGCAAGGACCACCACTCTCCCTCCATATGGAGCATTTCATATTCTTCATATTAAATGATTACTTAACTCACCAGACAGATGCACATTCCTGTACTGAATGAGGAACATTCTTCCTTAAATAATATCATGCTGCAGACACACATTCTTGTCAGTATGGTTTTATGCTGACATCTTCATATTGCATTGATCACATCAATATATCATTAAGCTGGCTTTGGTTTAACTGTGAACTTATAGCCTGGAGTTAAAAGAGTAAAGTTAGTCAAGTGCATAGTCTATGTAGCCTATCTATGCCTAAAATTCTAATATATTAAATTGTATAAACTGTCCATCTGTGTGAACTTACCAAGATATCAAAACTTAAAGTTAAAAATAATAATAAAACCTAAATGTTAAATAATTTATTCCTCAAATTTATTTTATATATGTACATAAATAAATGTTTGTGTGATTATTACTGGCAGTAGCTTAATTTATTATCTTTTTTCTTTATTAAAAATATGTTTAAGTATTTATATCATTAAATCTCAGCTACTCCAAGAGCTAGTGACTGGGGTATATTGGTCGAAATAAAATGAAATCTTAACAAAAAGTATCTGCCTACTATATAAATTTTCTGGGTTCAAATGGCCTGGTGGTGCCCTGTATGGCAGACAGAGTAAGAGAAATTTCCCAACTGTTATAATATATATAAAATGAGTATATTTTTAATTATGTTCCTTACTCCCTTATTATGAATTAATTCATGTTATTTTTTCTCTAAACTTTTCGACAATTACTTTGTTAAACTTAAGCCTTTAAATTATTGTGGGTTCCAACAATATTTTTTTAAAAAAGTATTTACATTAATATTAATAACAATTTAATCCTTTTTTTCTTCTTCATATAATTACCTACACTTCCAGAAACTATGATGATAAATAGTAGTTCTACAATAAAAACTAGTCCCCTGTATTGATTTTTTTTAAAAAAAAGTACAATGAGGTGATTCAACATAATTTTTTTATAAATTGTCTCAAGATATATAGTTTGAAAAAATTGATAAATAAAAAAATTAAATGTGCTGGGAACCAATTGTCATAAATATGGGAATCCTAATGTAGCTTTTTATCCTTGTTTTATGACTGCAGTAAAATAATGATTATAGATATTTGTAGCCTTGTTCACAATTTTGGCTCACTAATATCAATCACTGACAGCCTTAATTAATTTCAACCCTCAGCACCTTTGAATAATTTTAAAAGTTTTTACTCTCTTTAATGACTGTTTAAGACTCAGTCTAACTTGAGAGATCATTGAGTTATTGGGCTTTGATGATAGCTCTTTTGAATATTGTAGCAAATAGATTCAAGATAATTTCTTTTTATCTCATTTTTTATTTCAATAGTCAAAAACTGAAGCAGAAAATTCATCACTACCAGTCAACTACTTATAAAAAAAAGGATTAGGTAACATTAGAAGAAAAACTATATAGGATGTGATTAAATTAATTTTACTGTCCAAAATCTAACAATTAAAAAAAAGTGTAAAAAGTAAAGATAAACACAATGTAATTATTCTTGAATTTTTAATTAATAATAAAAACCACTAGTATGGTGGGTGGAGGTGTGGGTATAGTTATATGTCAAGAAATTTCTATATATATTATACCATCACTAAAATCTTAATCATTATCACAGCAATAACAATGATTTCTAACTCCCCCCCCCTCCCAAAAAAAAAATCCAGATGTTTTTGTTTCATAAATTATCTCAAACTAGAGTTGATTTTTCCGATTCATCACCAGTTCTCAATTTTCTTAAGGGTTTGTCGTTTCCAAAATATTTGTTTCTACACTTCTGAGATACTCAGTTCATTTTAGAATTTAAATTCCACATTTCATAAGTTAATGCTATATGAAAATATTAAAACTTTTAAACATAAATATTAAGAAAGGGTAATAATACAAAACTTCACATATGGATTTAATACCATGCAATTTCTATAATTATTTTCTTTTTTATGCTAACATTTTTGACTGTTCAACAGTTTTGTCAAAGCTCTTATATTATATTTCACAAAATCATTTGGATTTTTCTCTTTATCTGCTGCTCTCTTTTTAGATAGGATAAAAGAAAAAACTCCACAAGATTTAATGTTTTATGTGACATAACAATGTTGAACAGTAAAAACTGTTAGATTAAATAAGATCATTAAAGGAATTGAATGTAGAATGATTTAATATTATCACCATTTATATTTAATATAATATGACCAATACAAAAAAAGACTATGGAAGAAAGTTGATTTATTTATGAATACTAAGAAAGAATTTTTATCAATTCTTCTGCAAATGCTATACCATCTTCTCCAGATGACTTTTTTTTACAGGTAGTGTATATTCTATTTTATCGTACAATAAATCTGAATATAATTTTTTATTTATTTATTGCTAAATAATTTCATTATAGAAATAATACTCTTGAATGATAAGTTTAGAAATTCTTGAATTATCTTTATAATTTTTTATTGTTATTGATCCTTAAATATATTATTTTCAACTCAAAAAAATTATAATTGCTTTATTAAAACTCTTTAAATTTTCATACTTACCAATCTCTTTTTTTTTTTTTTTTTGTATAAGACAAATAAGAATAATTAAAAAAATAAAACAATTACGTTTTTACTGGGGGAAAAAAATATTTTAGTTATAAAACTTGAATATATATAAAATACATGTGAACTCACAAATAATGAATGTGACTTTGAGCAGTTTACAAAAAAAAATAGAAAAAAGGTCAACCAGGAGAAATACTATGCATATGCTTGCCAGGGTTAATATCAACTAGATAAAATCTAATAATATACATCATATATAATCATATGGGAGGAAACCAAACATTCAGACATGCATTATTGGTATTAATCTGCTTACACTCATTCATCAATAAATGTTTTAAAAGTATAGGTGAAGGCATGTATACTTAGAGCTTATTATTAAATAAACCAACATCTACTGACCATGCTTAATTCAGGACGTGATTCTATTGTGAGCCTGAATGTTTTGGTTTTCTCTCACATGATTATATATAAATCTCTAATAAAAATTAATTATAGATATTCAAAATTAAGATAATTCAAAGTTGTGGGTAATTAAAAATGAGATACTGTTTCTTTCCTATGATGTAGAATTAAATTTGTACAAATACTTTGTCATTTGAATTATAAAGTCACAATAGAATCTTGTTTAGAAACATTAGTAACTACTATATTATCAATTTTTTGCTCTACTTGTGTAGGAGAATCATTATTTTCAGAAATTAATTTTATAAATGACAAATTCAAAAATAGAATGACCAATAAATTTAATTCAGCATATGTATTATTAAAAATGACAAAATATAATCTAGATATAAAGCATTAGTATAGCAGCAAAAATCTCATTCAGAAATTTATGATTATGAGAATGAATCTGCAAAAGTCTATGCTAATTTTTAAAATAATTTTGATAAAATTATTTCTGCTATTTTATTTCCCTATTAAAAAACTGATAGGTAGGTCAGTAATTTGAGAAATATTATTTGTAAATTTTTGACATGAACGCTTAAAAAGATTTGTCACCATTAATATAGGATATATTAAAGAAATTCTAGCATAAGTAAACTAAATATAAATAAATATAAAAGTTAAAATCAAAATGTGACTATTAAGTTACAAAAATAGTAAGCTTTTGATTCCTAATTTTTCAATAAACTGAAGAACATAAATAATATATATAAATAATATAGAATAAATCAAAAAAGTTTAATGATTATTCAGTGAAATACTGTACATGCAAGAACAATTTAACAGTTGGCTTTTTAAATATATTTTAGAGGGTTCAACACATTTCATACTTATTTGAAAATGTGTGTTTGTGAATGTACAAATTACAATATATACAATTTTAATATCACAGTAATTATATGTTTTAAAAAATTAAATATTAATTATAGTTTGTCAGATAAAATTATTTTTTTTTTATTAAGTAATTTTATCTAATCATTAACATTCCAATGTCCAGCCATGTTTTTGACCATGGTTACTTGTAGGAAGATGGTACTAGAATAGTGTAATAGTTCTGCTCCTTTAGTTCATTGTTTTATCATAATCTTAAATGATACTAATGTAGCAAGTTTTTGTAACACTATTTCTATGGTCCTGTTTTTACTGATTTATTAATTAAAAAAAAAATCTTAAGAGGTCAGTATTTTATGGACAATCAAAAAATATCAAACATTTATACTATTTTTAACAAAATAAACAATCTCCAAGGCATTGACAATTTCCCTTCTTTGTAGTCTTGTTTTCAAACAAAATTTGATATAATTTTTTTTTTCTTGTTTATAAACTGATGATAATTATTTAAAACAAAAAATGTATACGTATGATTTTATTCATGTTTTATTTTTAAAAACAGAAATTATTAACTTGACCACATTATTAACTGGTTAACAATTTGACAATTTCTTTTGTTTCACCAGGTGAGAGTTTTTGAAAATAATCTTCAGCACTATATAAAATATTTTATACTAAAACTCAATAAATTGGACTTGATTTTTTTTAAAAATTAATTTTATAAATAAATAATATTCTAAAAAAAAACAATTTGACATTTTTAAATATTTAAAAACTGACTTGCAAATCAAACAATGTCCCATATATGTCATCAAGCAAGTTAGTATAAAGTCTTTCAGAAAACAAACAAAGAATTTTTCACTTTTTTTTAAATGAATGAACGAAAGTAGGTTTATGATAGTTCTACTGAATTCTGCTTTAAAATGGGATATTTTCTTTGTAATTATAATATTTGAAAAGATTTTAATACCGTGTTGATTTTGACAGATAATGAAATAATAGATGCTGTTTTCATTATATTAGTCAAGTTTATTAACTTTTATGTCTAACTATAAAAGATAAATGAATAAATTGAAAGTCTACATGTGTATTTTTATTTTAAATAATAATCAATCAATTAGTATGATAAAAATAATTTATAAACAAACAAAAAATCATATACCAAAACCTTTTTATAAAAACAAGACCAGAAGAAAGTAAACCTCCAGATGACATTTTCTTCTGTGGAAAACAATAGCAGAATAATTTAGATCTAAACTGACTATCCATAACATACTGACATTTTCAGATTTTTTGTTCCAAATAAAAAAATCATCAAAACCATTATGGGAAATTCTACATTATAAAAACCAGAGGTCATTATGAATTATGAAAACATTAATATAGCATTCTAAAGCTGCAAAATAATCATACTTTTTAAGAGATAAATAAGCCGTATTATTGAATTAATAAAAAAAATCATGGTATATGTTTGATCACACTTTATGTGAAACTGATCACATAACATCATCACTTATCAGAATTGACATGACATTAAAATATTTTCAATTATTATAAAAATTATAAAACACATATTTGATTTTAAAGCAGAATTCAATAGATTTATCATAAATCCATAATCGTTTG